>VMBQ01003921.1:70848-92404 GCA_007657795.1 Dreissena rostriformis
CTACTACTACTACTACTACTACTACTACTACTACTACTACTACTACTACTACTACTACTACTACTACTACTACTACTACTACTACTACTACTACTACTACACTACTATTACTACTACTAATACTACTTATACTTCTTATACTACTACTACTAATAATAATAATAATGATACTACTACTTCTACTACTACAACAACAACTACTACTGCTACTACTACTACTATGATACATCATTGTTGACCGTATTTTAACAAAACAGAACCATACGCTATTATGGCCCTTTAAAGTTGTTTAAAAATTACGGACTCACCTTGCATTCAAAGTACTGAAAATGCAAACGTATAATGTACTGAGTCGGGTTTCGGGTTTTAAGCCATGTTTTGTTTGTCTTATCGACAACATCTTTTGAAAGATTGGTACAAGCATGTTAATAAAGATAGGTCGAGTGGGTTGGATGCAATTTGAGTTTTCTTAAACCTGTTTAGATTGTATGGCCCGAATATTGCTAAGATCGGCGCCGTTTGGCAAGAGTAACCCCTCTTCTGTGCGTAACATGAGCTTCTTAAAAAAATGAATATTGGATTTAAGTATATTTAATTCATGAAGTTTGAGATATAAAACAATAGTTCAATGTAATCATATGCTGTAATCAAAACATGCATATGATTAACAAACCCATGTTTTAGTTTTGAAATTGTACCTTATCACTGTTCTTGAACTATGTTTGAAATAATATGTCATGCTACTAATATTAATTAAGTACCTCAAAAGGGTTAATATTCGTTTTAACAATTCACTTTAAGTGATGGTGATGGGATGCAAAAAAAATGTATAATAATTTGATAGAGTAATGTCTTTTCGCATTTTTTTTTTAATTTGAAAACATATTCGAAATAGACGTCTTCATTCACACGTATTCATAATGCTATAACATCTGTATTTTTACTTGAACCGTACCAGCCAGTGAATATTTTAAGCCGAATGTGATGGTTTTATTACGTTTCAGATAACACATATTGGAACGTAGACCATTGGACACATGCCGAAGATCCAACTGATGAACTGAAGACGATGGGAGCCTCATTACCATTTTGGAATTACATGTTTCTTTGGGCATTGGTATTGGGACAACAGGATGTGTCGAAAATATGTTTGAAAAAAGTTGAGGTGAAACAAAGATTACTCGTTTTATTTTTATGTCAAATGTACTTTAACTTCAAAAACATGCTATACATGTAATTGATTCGCGTATATTAAATACGATAGCGTTTCCATTAAATATAACGTACCCATAACTGAGACCCAAATATGTTACAGCAAAAATCGGCCGCCATTGTTTCTTCTTAAGTAACTGATGTCATTATCGTTATTGTGCTTCGATCGTGCCCATTGTTTAACTATGGAGCAATATCGCCGCTTTTATATTCCAAGGTTTATAAGTTGAAATGGATGCTTTGATTAATTACCAATGTTTTCTCACACAACGTTTTCACTTACACTGATTTTCAAATGATTCACAATCTGAAGTTGAACTAGAATCTCAGTGGAATATCAGCTTGACCTCTGAGTCCCAATTAGGACTACGATTTATCACAGCTTTGTTATTTGGGACCCGGATTAAATGCCAAGAAGTACAATCAAATATCGTTTTTCAATTTCTTATAAGTTTACTGTCTAAAAATTCCAAGTTAGAAATAATACTGATACCAAATACAAAGTGAACATTTCTGACATAGGTTTTTTGAATTGTTGTTCTTCCAGCGTGCAACAGCAATGACTTTGATTGCGTGCGACTTCTTTGCTGACTTGAGTAAGCACAGGCAAAACACGTCACAAGAAGACGCTTTGCAAAAGTATACGGTGTAAGAAGGTTTAGTTTTACTTGTCAAAGAAAACGATGAATTTATAAAGCATTATATTACTCATTAAAATCAAACCTTTCGTTCGTTTTAAGAACCATTTAATTGGAATGAATATTTAATTATGCTTTGGTTAAATCAACGTGTTCTAGATTCACTTTCCATGCAACTTTGTTGCAGGATACTCCACACGTCAGAAATGTATTATTTATGTATTTATTTAAGTACAGAATTGATTTCGGACTTTAGGCTTTTAGTTTCAATAATAAGATTGCCTTTTATTTATTACGTTTTCTTACAGAGAATCTAATATACACGTGCTTAGCCCTTTGTGGTACATTCTTATGACAATAACATTTTTCATTGTTTTATTTCTTACAACCATCGGATTTGTTGTATGTTCATGTCACTGGGTAAAACAATGGATTGGCTATATGAATGACTTGAATGACTATCAAATCCTTTTTACATACAAGTAAAGTCCATATGAAAATACAATAGAGTCATTGTAAACTTGTAACAGTTGTCACACTGTAATCATATTATAAAATATGTTATCTAGGAAACTTTACTGTAGAGAGGTTTATTATTTTATTTTTAACATATAGATCCTTTAGTAAGCTGTTTTAGACTTATAATTTTACTTAAAACTCGAAATCTCTAAAGATTAATTGTTAACAAATTCTCATATAGCAACATACGTCTTGTCTCAAGAACCATAACTGATATGAGCGATGTAGGACCATCTTCGCCGTCTTGCTCGAAACAATTACTCAGTTTTATGTATTTGTATTTTCTGTGATTTATTTAGTCATTTATTTATTACGGATTCTACAAATACATAATATTATTGAGCTACAACAATCAAAATACTATTGTAGACAAAACAAAAAACGCAAATCATACCTATTTAAAATTTTAGACATCTCGTATTTTCAGCACCGAAAAATTGTCCACAGGGAAAATAGCTCTGATTTGTACTATATTTACATGCCATTTATTATGTAAGCTTTCATTTTCGATGCGAACGTGAAGTGTTATCTACAAAAGTGGTAAATGTGTTGCTTATTCATCAGTAGTTATTTTCTTATATCAATTATTCAGCGAATGGACCGATATGTCAAAGGGTATAATTGACGTATCTTTCTCGGACGATGAAAAACAAACGGCATCTATGCTCTTACAAAAGATGCCTTACTTGGACAATAACTCTTGCATGGAGCTGGCCATCCAATCTGAAAAACATGACATTATTGCACACCCCGCCTGTCAGAAAGCGTTTGATTCAGTTTGGGAGAAGGGTCTCAAGGGAAAGAAATCGTCAATAAAGGTAGTTTTATTAATTATCATCAAATACATCAATACTTAGCAAATGATTGTCGAATAACTGTGAAAACAGGTATGTTTTTTATATACAGGTTTGACGTTATAATAATTAGAAACAAATATGTAAAGCGTTTAATCTATGGTAAGCGGATGCAGGAATGTTGAAATAACTATAGGTAATAAGAAATTAGATAGCGTACGCAGGAACAGGAAAATTAACCTTTTTTCATAAATATAGACGATTTACAGTGTGCTCTGCCAACTACAGAAATACGAATTCATAACCTTTTATTCACTCGGTTACTTGCACAAATTTAAAAAAAAATATGAATGACATTTCCTGTTATCAAAAATCAAAACTAATTATAAAACGCTTTCATTGGTGCTGGCTTTGTCGCCGCATAATATTGTTACATTAAAATTAGCAAATGCAAACCTTATGCAAATTCTATATCACTCGGTCAATATATTTATTTTGTCTTTCGGGTTTTCATATTTTTTGTAAATGCCTGTATATTATCATGAATTTAACATTACCATAGAAATCACCCAAATATGTAAACATTATTAATCAAATGCTTTTACATTGATACCAGGAGGAAGTTTGTAAAATAGAATAATGCCGTTCTTAATTGGTAAAAATTAACCGATTAAACATTATGCAAAGGAAATGGTAGAACCAATGTGATGTGGATACAATTTGTATGGAAATCTAAGCCATTTTGGAAGTCTTAACATCTTAGGTCTTTTTTCCAGTATAATATAAGTGTGATTGAAAATACGTGGACAGCGTATGGGTATTATTTGGTGCCTTACTGTCAAGACATTAGCTTGCTTTGTATCAAGTTATTAATTCTCTAGCGATTGAATATAATTCAAATTTTGCACATTAGTATTTCGTTAAATTGTTTACTTCTATTTTTGAAGAAAATAAGTTTAAGTCTTCATACAATATTGATTTCAAACACACGTAACGTCCATTTTATTTGATATATTTTTTAAGACGCAATAGCACGCGATTTATTTGTTTATTTGATGAAATTTATAAAATAAATATACTTTATATCTAGTGGCTTTAATACTCTTCATTGAAACCACAAGTCACACGGCTTTGGTATTGGGCATGTGAACTCAGATAGTTACCCTAAACAAAGTTTGTTCTTATCATGTCCCTCGGTAACAAATGGCCATACCCTGAATTTATCTAAAGTTAACTCCTAAAAAAAACAAGGCTCAGTGGTTTATTATGTATTGTCTAATATCATATAGTGATAAAAACGGGTCACGCTGCATGGGTCATACGATTTACATAGACTAATATAGCAAACTAACGTATGTGCCATAACACATGGTATGATATTAAAAATATATATAAATCATGACCCGTGGGTCATAACAACCTACTCTGTACGAATACGTCCCATCAATGAAATATTTGATTGGTCACACTACAATACTCATTTTAAAGACCACTGTTTAAAGGTTCGATAGATGGAGCGTAACATCGGAGAAAATGACCATCTGCAATAGTTGCTAAGGCATAAATGTGTAATTGTTCTTTGTTTCTTTACACCTCTGGGTCAAAACAGTGGTCATAGCTAGGAGGCTCATGAATAATAAATAAAATAAGCAACTAACATAAAACAAATTCCAGGTGAGCTATTTACGTCCATCTTTGCCCTCTTGTCTAGATATAAGAACATAAGTATTGTTTGTCAATTCTTTTCTTGAAGTGTGTTTGTTTTGTCTTCTATATTTCTTTCAGTTTGCGATGTGCATTGTCTTCCCACTACTAGCAGGACTTTTGCAATTTAGTCCGTCTGATAGTGTGAACGAAAAGATCAGAAAATTCTTCACTATGTCCAAAACGAAATTCATATACAATATGGTGCGTATATTTTCAGGCAAATAATAGCACGTCTTTTCCTTTTGTACATTTAGCACAATATCAACTGACAAAATACATTAATTGTTTTGCATTAAGGTTTTTCTCAATATAACACGAAATTAGCTGCAATCGAATAATTGAATGACAAGTTGATCTTCATATCACGGTCATGGTACATTGAAAGTTTGTAAGTTTACGTATATACTTTATTATTTATAGATATCGTACTGTGCGTTTTTGATTCTCTTCGCCTACGTGCTGCTGTTTGATCTCGGAGACGCTGTGTCGACCACACAATACGTGTTGTTAGCATGGGTCGTCACAATGGTTCTGGAAGAGATTAGACAAGTAATGTGACGCTAAAATATATATTAATATACTTTTATCGAGATAGAAAAACGTTCCGTTGTTAATAACTACCACATCGTATTGTTTTCGAATATATACCATTTGGTTATCTCTCGATTTAGAAGTATTGGTAGGTTTTAGATATAACCTGAACTACAAATGAAATACTAATAAAGCACTGTTGTTTTATTTTATTACACTTACTATAAACGAGTACAATAAGCTTCATGGAATAATGAGTGTTTCTTAACACTATTTAATAGTTACACTTCAAAGTAGTATGTTAGGTTATTTAAGATGGTAAGTGGGGTGTATTTTTCTGAACAATTATAACGTAACCTTTCAATTCAATTTCAGCAAATGGCATATTGATTTTCTCTTTTTATTCAGATTGCACGACAACAAATAAAATACATCACGAACGGATGGAATGTACTCGACATTCTTGCGATTGTTCTGTTTTCAATTGGATTTGGACTACGATATACAGATCGGTTGAACGCGTCTAGAGTCGTGCTTGCCATAGACTTTGTGGCTTTCGTTTTGCGTCTTAACCATATATTTTATGTCCACAATATCCTTGGTCCTAAACTGAAAATAATAAGCAAAATGGTACGTATTTGATCTCGATGGTTAATTCTATTAAAGTTTATTATCTTTCATTCACTGAGCACATAAAATAGTAATATAGTATGCGAACAATTGTTGTTGGTGTTTATTTATATTTACGCAAATGATACTTAAATAGCGTCAAATACACTGAACTATTATAATTTAACATGTGCTTACAGTTTCAGGATCTGCTGTATTTCCTCATAATCATGGCAGTATTTTTTGTATCTTACGCCATTTCATCGTATGCAATCCTTTACCCGGATTCACCATTCACGTGGGAAACTGTGAGACAAATACTAAGAAGACCATATTGGCACCTGTACGGGGAATTGTTCTTGGAAGAAACGGAGGGTAAAATGGAAGCGTTAAAAATTATTCCATAAAAAAGAAAACTGTTGAAGTGTCATAGATACATATTAACAAAAGTGAAGGATCTATAAAATATGAACTTTATAAAACATAGTTGGCGCCCGATGTATTCAAAAGTAATTTTGTTCACGTACGTCTTACCATGATATCTAAGGGCATTTTATTACATGTTCGATCCGCCTCTCTTTTTGGTTAAGGTCAAGGATTTTTTTGCAAATCGATTGGACCACGACTCACTGCGAAAGTTTATGCCACTAAAAAAATGCGTTTAAATGGACGTTAATACGAGATCATTTGTGTTTCTACCCCATGTTTTAGAAACAGAAATATCTGAAACGTAAACGATTTAACAAGCGTATTCCATAATCTTAGCTATGACACGATGCGTGACCTTGTTATGCTTATCGAAATGACGCATTCTGCTTCAGCTTAAATTTTGAATTAACTGCATCGGTACTAAAAATGAGTACCAAGAAATAAGTACATGTAGTATTTGTCTGTGTGGATAATGCGCATTTCAACATCAATTTGGATATCAATATTACTTTCGGTATAAATAAATACACTTCTTCTGAGCTAATTTGGCCAGTCAATGTAAACACTAACGATGTTATATCATTATTTGATTTTAATCGGACGGTTGTGTATGATTATAATTATTGTGACAACAGGGCTGATGGATTGTACCTCCGATTCTGTTTTGTGGACAAACGACACTTACCCACGCTGCCCAAGCGAAACTGGAAAGGTTATAGTACCCATAATGATGGGGATTTACCTGCTTGTTGCTAATATCACGCTTCTCAATCTTCTAATCGCAATGTTCAGGTATAAAATCACATCTTTTCCTGTTTTGAAGTACATATTAAAAGATTGTTTTGTGACTCGATTTATTGTATTTGTATCCCACATGAATTGTTTGTGTTCTGAGTTTACATTTTATTTTGTGACATTTGTGTTTATCTTTTAACAGCATTAATGAATCGTGCGTATGGTTATTAGCCTCATTATGATAATATATTACTTAAACCAATACACTTATATATTTTCAGCTTCACCTTTAACGAAGTTCATAAGGGCGCAAAAAGCTTGTGGTGCTTCCAGAGATATTACATTTTGAACGAGTATGCAGACAGGCCAGTGTTATGTCCTCCACTTAACGTGTTTTGGCTTCTGCACCTGCTTGTTAAACTCCGGCGATGTAAATCTGTCAAAATATATGCCCCGTTTCGTGAGTACCTCTACCATTAATTTTCAAAATGAATCATCAATATTATAAAAACCACGTCTTGTCTTACGCTACTATATTATTCGCTGACTGGATCTGAAGATCTCACGTTAGAGGTCACGTTCAGGAAATTGTAGTCTTAAACATGGTGTGGTTCATAATCATACAAAATTTACATCAACATTCAATTTGGTTGTTTGCTAAATTGTTATCAGCCTAAAAGTACAGTACATGTATTATTACCGAGGACATGTTGGGAAACTTTTTTTGCAAAGAAATTGGTTAAATTAGGCTATGCAAAGAGCCATGTTTTATTTGACCCAGCATAAATGATACTTGCAACTTTTGGAAAGTCATTTGAACGTGATGTATGTTTACGATGTCTTCATATCTTTACATAATTACAATTTGAATGAGATTGCGTGGATCGTGTACCTCTGGTACCAGCGTTTATAGTAAAACCTGCTTTGGGCAGAACGTTACTTATTAATTTGATATAAGTGGTTTATACCATGCTGTGGCAACTGCGTTTAATGTACGTAATCGTATTGTGTTTTTGCTGCATATGTGGTTATAAATTATTCCATCTTGGAAATAACGGGAACAAACTGATGTCGCCAAATGCATTAAGAGTAGTTAAAATAGTTTGTATACAAATACCTGTATAACTTTAAGTTGTTTATATAAAATATAGCGATGCGATCCTTTCGTGAATAACATTATCTTATGAATTTCATTCGGGCGGTTGACGAGCACAAAAGACATTACATGTTTTTTTAAAAGCGATGCAAAAAGGGAAAATTGTAAAGCGACGAATCAATTCTAGCACAAGTAATATGTTTGTTAAAAACGTTAACATTGTAGTTAGTGCTACTACAAAAGTAGGCAAACTCCCGTCTTTGAAGTGTTTACCATCAAATCATTAATCCAGTTTTGTTAATAGAAATAAGCTTAACACAGACTTATCGATGAACATTAACCATATCATCGCAAATATCTTTGTTTCAATGAATTTACCATTAGCACATAAGACGGTCTGCGTTGTTTGAACCAACGCATTAGTTAAGTTTTTTTCCAAAGGAAAAGAAAAGCGGATTACTTAAAGAAAAACCATGATCAAGAGTCAAAATCATACATAAAAATGTCAGCCAACAGAGTATATTCACACTGTCGTTTTTTTATCAATTTGAATATTTAATAATGGTTATCAATATACATGTTTACGTTTTCAAATAGCAGGGCGAGCTGTTTGGTGGTGTGGTATTGGACAAAGAATTTACAAAGCCTACGTTAAAGTTTATCTCACACAGCGTTTCAATAAATCAGCGTGGTTCAACTTGTATCATATTCTTACATAACAAACAGCTATAATTATAATTGTAAGATATATTCACAGCGAATGTTTTATAAAACACTTTTTGTTGGTTTAAGGAGTGTCTCTTGATGACTGGAAAATGGAAGACATCGTTGAATTTGAAAAAGCAGCCGTTGTAAAATACCTTAACTCTAAGGAGATGAAGGAGGTGGAAAGTACTGATGGCAAGATAAAAGACATAAATAAAAAGTAAGGCGTAAACAGTAACTGTAAATATTAAATCATCAGATTCATTTATAACAATATGCGCACTGTCATGAATACTGACATTCATAGCTATATAGTTTAAAGATATGTGCTGTGATCACATTTTCAGAGAACAATCAAATACTACATATTAATGATTTATTTGCTTGGTGTTATACATGATCCTACTAGTGTAGTATTACATTTATGCCATTCGCATTGTGACATCAATAAGGGATAGCAATTTAAACTGAATTATTATTGCACTTATCTGCTATGCTAAATACATTTTACAGATAGGTGTCATGTCTATTGGTCTTGAACTAACACATATTTTGTTATATTTCAGGCTTCAAGAAGTGGTAGGTCTAATATTCTTACGTTATCTGATACGATACAATGTTTTCGCTTCAACCTTCTTCTTCCGTTGTCATTATCGGTTAAATGCCGTCCTCCGATAAAAGTAACGAAAGTGATTTGGTGTACGCGAATGCGAACGTGTGTTGGTATGCAAGTGCATAAATAAATGTACCTTTATGTTTTAGAATAAAAGATTAGACAGCATGTAAGTATAACATAAGCCAAATAAAGTATACGTTGAGCACAGTTGGTTCTTTAACTCTAAAACTATCACTTTACTCATGTTTACTTTTAACATGCGATATGACTATGCGTCTTTACTTTGACATCTTATAACCGCCACGTTATTGTGTTTATATTTCAATCTACTTCTGATGTGCATATTCTTGCAGAATGGTGTGTATATTGCAATCTATCGTTTTTCAATGTAAAATTTACATTGTACATACTTTGTTCGACAACAAGAAACTTTACAACATTTATTGTCTTCCATAGATTTATGTATATTTTAATGACGTTCCTTACCATCAACCTTTTTCAGTAAATAATAACCCCATCGTAGTATACCTTCAAAAACCTGCTTTGTAAGATACAATTAATAGATAAGTGTCCTCAAGCCTAGTTGTCCTTAGCTAACGAAGATTTTGTGTTATTTCAGGAAAGAAGATATGGTAAGACTAATATTCTTACGTCGTCTGATATACAACGATATTTTTGCGGATTACATTCCCATTCTGGGTGTTATAGTTGATTGAACGCAGCCACACAATATAAGTAACGAAATTGTATTTGTATACGCTAGTGCAGACGTGTGTTTGTATTCGAGAACATACAATCAATGTACCTTTATGTTTTAGAACGAAAGACTCGACAGCATGTAAGTAGCAAATTAGTCACATATGTTACACTTGTTTGCACAGATTTTACTTACCTCGAGAAGGAGAACACGTTATTTATTTTGTGTTTGTGTATATGCGTCTTCACTCCGACGAATTATGGAACCGCCATGATATCTGTGTTTATATTCAAACACTTGTATTTTTATATTAATTTCGATCGTCTTTCAATTTAATTTAAAATGTAGTAGTTGTTTTGGAAAATAAATATAACTCGCAACGTTTAGTCACTTCCATAGAATTATGTGTTTTGCGTTATTCACGATTCCGCTTTGTTTTAGTGCAAATAATATCTAATTCCTGTCTATTATTTGCATTTTGAATCCCAGTGCTTTATATGTTTATCATATAGGGAACTTAAACGCAAAAACATAATGATGCATGGCCTTTGCGCGGCTTTAAGTAGAATAAAATGAAGAAATTATATAACAAATATATAGTTTTCTATTTAATGTTGATTATGTGTTTAACAGTAATTAGTCTGTTCGATATGGACATAAGAGATTTGATAGATCTCTTAAAGACGAAATTGGTAAACCAAAAACATTTATGGTGAGGATCGCCATGTTTGTTTGTTTAAGCTTTTATGACAACGATTCGTAAGAGACCGTTGTGTCTGTAACCTTTAAATCACAAACGCGCGAAGAAAGTTTTCAATTTACCACTTAAATATGCATAAAACATTCATATATAAATATAGATCACATATCTTAATTTCTACAGTGTGTAAATACATTTATACAGTAGTATTACAGCTGGAATGCAGCATAATTATATAAAAGCTTCATTTCAAATAGATTGTTATTCTACCCGAAAGTACTATTATAATAAATGTGTATGCCCCCCATTTGTTATTCTACCCGAAAGTACTATTATAATAAATGTGTATGCCCCCCATTCAAAGAAGCATATAGCAGTCGCACTGTCTGTCTGTTCGCGGGTCTGTGCGTCCTGTGTACCTGTGCCTCATTTGCGACTGTGCGAAACTCCCTGTCTTTGCTCTAACTTTACAACCATATTTTCGAATAAAAAATTGTTTCTAAGATATGTTGGACTAAACTAATTTTGGTTCCTTCACTCTGGAATTCAATTAATCTGGATGCGAATGTATTTAATTTAAAACTAGAATAACTAAATAAACAAAAGTAATAATTGTACACTTTGATTTGTTTTATCGAATTAAAAATGTAAATGTGTATTAAAATAATGTAGCTTCACCTACATAATCGCAAAGTGTCCGTGCGTTATGTTCAAAAACCAAATTGTGTAATACTTGGTGTCTTAGATCAAGTTGCTTTTCTTCGTTTCCGATTGCATATATACATTAAGTGTCTTAACTCAAAATTGATGATCGTCTGTGTTAAATGTTGAAAATGTTTCATTCAAAATTAGGTATGGTATTTTGCTGCCATTCCCGCAACCTCTTGTGTTTACCGAATGATACAAAGAGGGCATGTTATGTAAGAGAAAATTATTGAAAAGTACTTATGTGTGTCATTACACCAGCAGTTTACTCAGTTGTTAAGAGCACGTACACGAACTTATAAAATCAAAAATAGTGATGCCTATGATTTAATGCAGTCGTAGTACACGATGCGACGATTTCTACAAAGAACTCGCATGATTTATTGTAATATTTTCATTTTACCCTTGTCATGTTTCAGACTTCAACATTTAACACGATCGGTAAGCAATAAATTAGAATATTTAGCCCCATCGAACTAATGTGTGCGGATGAACAAATACGAATTGCTTATTGTTGACGCATAACTTATTTTCTTTTGTAATTGTATATACTGATGAAAACAAATATGCGCTTTAAGACAGAACTCATTATCTAAGATTTAAAGAAATAATAAGGTAATATGTTATCATTACCTTTCTTCGTGAGTATATTACATTACCTATTATTGATATCCAATTATGTAAATGAACATTTGTTAAAATATATACACATGTTGAAATGAATTGCTATCAATTAAACATTAATGTTATATATAACTACCATGTATTAATTTGCTGTATATATTTCTTGTATAATTCAGAGTCCAGGAGGTCCGAACACGTCGCATTGATTAGTAAAGGGGATAGTAGTGAATTAGTGCAAGTTGGCATATTTTAAATGTATTAACATAATTTAACATGAATATTTAAATTGTTCCATTGATGATTGCATAGCGCTTCCTTAATGAAGCGTATATGCTGCGCGACGATTGAAACTAATGAACTGCAGACGTTAGAGTAACCTTAGATTGCTAGAATACATAATTAATCAGAAATATAGTTTAATAGTATTAACAGTTTCATTATAATTATTAGTTTCATTATCATGTCATTGTTATAGAAAATAAGCAATTAATAACAAGCAATAACAAAATACAAACACCACAATTCGACTCGAGTTCCAATGGTGAACATTCGCATTGTGTTAGAACTAATTAATACATATCGTAAAAATGTTTCATTACATGTAGGTACGGTATTAATAAATGCAATCGAGGAAGTGATCAAAACAGATGATCAAGACATTCTTAAACTATACCGCGATTTTCTTGATTACGTATATGCCTGTGTTTGGAACTTAAGACAGCTGCAGTTATGTTAAGACTCTTGGTTTGTGCATGTTATGTATTTGCACAAATATCTTACACAAACAATATGTTGTATAGCATTTTAGCGTGCTCCTACACTGTTTATTTCACGTAATAGACGCTCAAGCATACATCATGTGTGACATTCAATTTAAAATTCGTTATACTTTTTATGATCATTTTCTTTAGTTTTATTATTTTGTTATATTAGTCAGGATCAATAATTTGTTATGGTTTAGTTTGTATATCTATTTTGATTTCTTTTTCTCGCATTTCTTAATTGGACTAGAATATATGTTTGACACATTCGAAACTCATTCAACATGAATGATACTTTATCTTTGACTTTATAGTATTTATAATATTTTTCTGGATTCCGCAATTGATTATGTAAATAATTAATGTATGGATGCATTAAGATATTTTTCCTTTTAGAATAGTGTACTTTATATATGCGTAAAAATGTTTCATACTTTTTTTCTTAATGAATTTATTGGCGATTCTTTCGTTAAACGTCATTTTCTGTCAACTTTTCAATCGATATAAGAGAAGTGTTTTCTTAACCATGATAGGACTTTGACATTTAACAAGCAATGAAGACAAAACACAGACAGTGTATTTCTCTANGCATTAGTTTTTTTCATAGGCACACGCATTTGTTTTCTTAATTTTTCATTTGCATTAGTTACTATAAATGAACATAATCATAAACTCCATATTTATTTATAAGGAAACTGGCTTAGATGACAAACCTCCTAATAAAATAGGGATGAGTCACCTGTTGTTTTTGGCCTCTTCTCTCACATCAACAACGTGTCCCTATACAAGATGGTGTAACTGCCGATCTGAAGTCGGCTAGAGTTGTTCCGCTTTATGAAACAAAAAAATTGTTATTTGAAAAACGGACCAGATTGTTTTATCTTAAAAGGGTTGTCATGTCACAGTTAAAAATAATTTTAAAGATAAAACAATTTTCATTCGCTGTCTGCTTTCAAGACATTTTTCTGCAAAGCTAGGTTTAGGTTATTACTCCTGAAAAAAACATCATTAGCTTTTTAATCTAAATATAATCCGTTCAAAATTTAAAATAGGCTCGTTATAATTATGTATTTTTGCTAGCTCATACTGTGATTTCAAGATATATATGTGATATTTTTGTGATTTTCTAAATTATTTACAGAGTAGAAGTATATTATATTATATTAATTATCTTACTCAATAATTGCATAGACGTATAGTTAGTTATGTGTCACCATATAAAATGACCGTAAGAAGTAACTTACTAATCTTTCGTAACCATATTTTTTTCTCAAGAATTGATCTCGTTAATTTAGTTTCATAATAAGTTTGAATTATTTTAAGTACTTGCTTATACTAAATGTATCTTATTTTATGTAATGTAATTATTGATAGTTCGATGTGAAACATTCTTTATTGTGTAATGCAGCACATAAGAAAATGTCCATACTAGCCGTCTCGGTTAGACTATTAAATGCGCAGTGCAAGCATAAACATAGAAGCACTTCTTTATAATTTATCCTTACGTGGAATTTGTTTTATATGTTGTGAAACGTTATAGTAAGTTTGAATATATTAGCGTTTATTATCACGTGTCTATATGTTACATTAAAATGAAACTCGTTTATATACGGAGTGTAGTATTGTAATTTATGAAAGTTTCCAGAAAGCTGATCATTGAATTAGTAATTATGATATTGACTATTCGCACTGATATAATTCGATATAAGTTGCTCCAATTGGAGTTATATACTGGTAAATTACTATCGTAAAGCGATTAATTGATATTTCAGAAAAAGAAAACATATTGTTTAAGAGCATTTGTATTTCGATTGTTTATTTCAAAATTAAAAGCCACAACATTCATATTGTTTTCCATACTTAATTTAAACAAAACAAAACGTGATAAATAGTTCACAGTTCGGATTCTGTTTGGTATGCGTGGATATGAGCATGTTATAGCATGTTTTATTTGGATTGTTTTAAATGAAAGCATTTCATTGCTGTTAAGAGCGTGTTCTTAGGCTGTGTATTGCGTTAACAAATGTAGTAAATACATATTCTTATTCTTATATTGTATTACATCATCTATATCTAACAAATACGTTGGTAAAGATATAGGACTATGAATTGCGATTGCGGTGTGTTTACTTTAAGTTCATCAATGTTAAGGTATAGTATGTGTAGAATCAGCTTGTATTTATGTTTGTGATAGAACGCGCTTGTTTTGGTGAACATTTTTTTGCGTAAATTAATTCGTATATATTGAACAAATTAATGATTTGATCGAATCTTAGGAATATATATAACATCCAACAGTTCCTTGTCAGATATCCATGTCGTATTTATTTATACACTGTAAAGACCATTTCGTTGTAGATGCGCGTGCTAGTGATCTAAATTATAATGTTCTGTACACAGATAACATGTTTACATTCAAGTGAGAACATATTTTAAAGTTTTAAATTAAACCAAAATGTCAATGTTTGAGTGTCACTTTATATCAATTGCAAAGTATTGGAATGTTTCTAGTTATAGTTATTTTCTTGCATTACCGGTCAGTTGATGTATGTTATCGGTGCCGATGTTCGCGTTTTGCACTTTTTGTTTAGTACCTATTTTAATAATATGGAAAATTGCCTTAATCTTGAATAGCCTTTACACTGACACATATATGTTTAATGTTCATCTTTTTGTATTGTAGTTCTTCGTTGCTTATGCTATTGTGATATCATATTTTGATAATGATATAAACTATTTAGTTATCTCATTTACCACCTGTATCTGTTATGCATCTGAATTAAATTCACATGACTGTATTAATTTCGTGCGCAAATTTGATATCAGTCAGCAAGCGCTCATCAGTTTATTTATTTTTTGACAATATGAATACTTTTATTAAACATGGAATTATAATAATGTAATGAAAATCATATTCCATCGTATATAAGTTATATAGTTGTTATGTATTATATTGTTTTAATGAACCAATTCTAAACAGTAAACCGAATGTTATGTTAAGCTTTGAGGATTTACAGAGTTTGTCTGAGTAAAATTGGACAGTCATTTATCGGCTTTTTTAGGTTATTTGACCGGAGTACCTCGTGATCAATGAGCATCTCTTCATATAAATAACCTGTGCGAACGAATCCATGTGAAATACACATGATCGAGTGTGTCATATTAAATATGAATACGCTTGTCAATAGTCAATACAGACGTTATGCCTGATGTTATATGTTAAGCTTTGAGAATTGGAATTGTATTTTCTTCAATTGATATAAATTACTTTATGAACTAGTAATACACTGATTGAATTATTCACATAACGTGACATCCAAGAATTGACATCATCGAGTGGTGTGCATTTCTGACCATTAACAAAACAACGATATGTCTTGAAAAGGAATAGTTTTTATCTCTGTTATCCATAATCACTAAAATGTCAAACAAAACGTATTTAAATTATGAAATTCTGCATTCGGTTATTCATCGATATATGATTAGTATGTAGTTTATAGAACTTATAATTATTATTTACTATTCTTTGTTAGATACTTAGATATACATATAGTTTTACGAGTTAAGATGTTTGGAGTCCTGAGTCATGGATCACTGATGAATTATATATTTTGCTTATTATATTTGTTTGAATATATAAAAATGTACATGTAACACTTTATCTGCTCACACCGTATTGAATATTAACATTTATTTAATGCTTTCCGGTGGTTTTTAGAGAAATATCAGTGAATTAAAACTGATAATTTCACTGTTTCAAACAATGAAAATTATCAGTAAAAATTATCGATAATTTTCACTGTTTACTGTGAAATGACGTCATTATTTTGACGAAATGACGTCATTATCCCAACGACATTCTTTAGTTAAACTCTTTAACAATGTATATAAACTGTGAAAAAAGCATTAAATAAAAAGAAAATTTGTTGGATTCGGTGGAATATCAATTTTAATTCACTCGTGATCATATAAAATATATATTTTAACTCGTGGCTGCGCCACTCGTGAAAATATTAATTTATATGATCACTCGTCAATTAAAATCGATAATCCACCGAATCCAACAAATATCCTCTATATAATTGATCAGTGTTTATGTAAGGAAACAAGTAATTAAAATTCAGTTTCAATTCTCATAGGGTCCAATCTTAAATAACAAATTATTCCAGCCTTTCGTTTTTTTTAAACTGATTCTCGCTGCGTTCAAATTTTATAATTGCAATATTGTTGGATTTATTTTACTTCTAAGAATTGCTTTCAAGTTAAGATAATTAAATATAATAACAAATCGTTTCTTTGTTTTAAATAATTTATTATAACGGAATATAAAAAAATATTGACAAAAAGTCCGCTTATGGGAGACCAACCGCGGACACTCGAATTTTTACTGGTATGTAAAGAAGACTGACATAATCCAACGACTCCAAATTTCTTAACCTATTTTTATTTTAGTAGTATTGTTTTATTTGTGAATGTACTTAGAAGTTAAACTGTTTTGAAATGTATTGTTATATAGAAATCACCGTCCTTAAATATTTTTTCCTCGAAGTTTGTCCGGAGAGAAACACCGCAAGACACTTAACAAACTTTGCGCATCTGTTTATATATGTAAGATCTCCGTTTAGTGTATGAGGGAATGTGTCATCTGTATGTATCGAATGGCTTCTGCTTAGGTCAGATATAGCATTCGGATCAAAACCTGATAAATAGTTGTCAACTAGCATTATTTGGTTACATAAGGTTTAACTTCCCTATGCACTGAAGGGTATCAAACGTAGTTGACAAAAATGTTAACTCATATGCGACGGCGTGTTAAGAACATACATTTTGAGATTTCAATATGGTCATTGTCGAAATGGTAAAATTGTTCGCATATAAATCCCTAGTACCTCGCGATATGCCGGATGGCTGACGCAATAATGGAGCTACAGATAATTGTTATATGTACACAATGAATAATTGGATTTTCGTTTCGTGTAATATCTTCTGAAAGCCTTACGCGATCGTAGGATATCAATTTTACCTCACAAAAGTATTACGTGTCAATTGACGATGTTTCCGGCACGCGTGCCTTCTCATTACGTCAAAGGTGCAGTTCTAAACTCAATGAGTTAAATTATCAATCAATGGATTCCACGTGTCCCTTCCCTTAGCATACAAAGCACATTCCCTCGTATGCAGTTAACTTTGCAATGAAGTAAACGTTTATGCGTTACGTTTGATACCCATATGCATGTAAAAGCTGTATGCGATGACAAAACTTCAGTGTTAGCTCCAGCTATTACTTTTTCCAAACGATGCTTTGAGGCTGAGTTGAATTTATTACTGGAGTTTTATTAGATTGTTTATTATAAAACTGTTACACCCGTTAAATTCATCGGACGTAAAATTAAAACCAAAAGAAATGTATATGCCTTAAAAAGAGCTTTGTTAACACGCATTACAATTCGGCATATCAAATAAGTATGTTGATAATTTAATCAAAATAAAAACAACCTCTAAATGTCAGATTACTCGATATGCATTTAGCGAGATAAGTAATTGTAACAATTGCATAACCAGTTGCACATATACTAATAAATATTGCACGTGTCTGTCTTTTGTTGTCATTGGGGCGCATAATTACAAAAAAGTATGAAAGTATATATGACCTTCCCTCTGAAATGTTAGTACACGGAAAGCTGAGATATATGTGTCGTGTTCTGAGAAAACTGGGCATAGTGCATGTGCGTAAAGTGTCCTCCCAAATTAGCCTGTGCAGTCCGCACAGGCTCATAAGGGACGACACTTTCCGCCTAAACTGGATTTTCGCTAAGAAGAGACACCATTTAAACGAAAAATTACATAAAAGAGGTGATTCTCGTCCCTGATTAGCCTGTGAGGACTGCACAGGCTAATCTGGGATGACAATTTACGCACAAGCATTATGCCCAGTTTTCTCAGAACACGACACATATGATAGTTTTATTTCTAAATTAATTTAGAAACAATATGGAAATTCATGCATGAAAAATTCCCAATCACTATATCTTATTACATAACAACGGTTTCTGTTGCAGATGTTCGTACAGATTTTGTGCTATTTTTTTCTCCGTCTACTAATACTTCTACTACTTCTAATACGATCCTTTGGGCATAAATTAGGGGTTTTTTGATACCTTTGGAACGTTTTTTTTTTATCAATTTTGAATCTATTATAACGTTGTGTTACATGGCTACTAACAAGCTTGAAAAACACGCAAACAAAACAAAAGAGACTCGTTCGTACTTGATATAAGCTGGGTTTTTTTTCCTCAGTTTGACGCATTCAAAGTACGTTAAATGTGACTGATCAGAGCATTTAAGATATTGAAGGTTGTACATGCAATATTCTGGAAGGCTTCAAGGGGACGTAACCAGTTCTATCAGGTTTAACTTAAATATTCATGGGTTAATTCGCTTTTTAAGAAACTGGTCGCAGTGGTATATTTTTTACCGAGCATATACCGGATTTAATATATATTTTATCGGACGATATTGTCATTTGCACTGAAACGTTATAAATTTGGAAAACCAAATAAAAGACGTGTCACAACACTGCGATAGCACTGGTATGCCAATGAATGAAGAAAAAACGGTGCCCGTTTAGACGTTACTTCTCTCTATAAATATATAGTCTTGTTAAACATACCATAATTAGCGTGGACAAAGTCCAAGGCAGAACTTGCAGGTCAAGAGAATAAATCTAGTTTTGCTAGTAAATCTTATTGATTGAACTTATTTGTTAAATACCATACTTAACTAATTCATTTTCAATTTAAACGTCTGCATATGCCTTTTAACAAATAGTGTTATCTAATGCTTACCGGTCATGATTATATTACAGTAAACTGGGCCTCTTCTGTAAAACAATCTTCTCGTGAATTAACATACAAAGAAATAAAGGCATACACAATAAACTGAATCATCACAATGTGATATGTATAGAAACTTTAAATTTAATATTACTCCGAAATAATATGTGTTCTTCTATGTAACGTTTCCATTTTAAAAAGATATTTGCAAAATTAAGATTTTAGAAACTCTTATAAGTTAATCGAGACCGCTAGGCATAAGAATGTGAGAGACTATCAGTCAGTTTTGGTATCCAACCTCATCATTCATTGAACCCAAATATCATGCTATTTTCCAGTGTCCTGTATATAACGAACGAAGAAATAACTATTTGACAAATTGGTATAATTGTAACAAAAGTGTATAAAAAATTAAACTATTCACGAGGATATCGAGCTACCAAAAATTGAGAAAAAAATTGTTATATGTATACCATCTTTATATGTGTTAACTTGATTGATACAATAAAAGAAATATTAATAAGAACTTCCACTTAGGTATATTAAACAACGATTTATAAACATATGTCTTGTCGTGTTTTTTTCTTTTTCGAATTGCTTTTTTTTTAATATTGCAAAAAACCTCTTTTACACACATAATAGTATGTGCCGGTGGCCTTTATTTACAATAAACGTCTGTACTGTACCGTAAAGTCAACCTTTAAGTCTGAGTTGTTAAGGAAGACGTTACCGATTGCGTTTAGTTTTTTTTTTACCGTTTGCCCGGGATCTCTTAGCTAGAGACACACACCCTCTCAACAACATGGTGATGTAAGGGGTATGATTTTAAAATTTTCAGTGGAAATATGAATTACGGTCTCAATATCATACCTTTAATTTGAGAATAGACCTAATATCAAATTGTGAAATTGTATAGGCAATTTGTTACATTCTTTAATTAAACGAATAGNTGGGGTATGATTTTAAAATTTTCAGTGGAAATATGAATAACGGTTTCAATATCATACCTTTAATTTAAGAATAGACCTAATATGAAATTGTGAAATTGTATAGGCAATTCGTTACATTCTTTAATTAAACGAATAGCACCCGATGGTCTAGATTTGTACTTTCATCCGGAGTTTTAATATGTTCAAATAATCTCAAGCGGTGTGCCAGACATTATTTGATTACAGTCAGCCTATAAAATATCTTGCTATTTGGAAAATGTATTTGTGTTGTCTGGTTATCAAAACCCTTATCAAAGATTGCAAGAACGTTCTATATATTGCTAATTCGTTCATTTTTTATTGTTGTCAATGATGCAATTACGATGTTATATAAGCAAGCATTGTATCATACGTAATTAAAATCACTCAACTGGAAACTTTACGATCGACATAACCATTATCTTAACAGCGTGTATATTATTTTAGTTTCAAAAGCTGTGAGTGCAGATTGAAGTGTTAAAAGGTTATTACATGCCAAATACACCTGTCTACATCACTTACGCAGATGATTTGCTGCTCTGATATTTGACAGGACCAATCAAAACGCTGAACGTGGATATATATTTGCACTTTGCAAAAAAAACTAATTGCTTGAAATAGTAGGGTTTTCCCGATGATATGGCATAAGTGTGAACTTTCGGTGCAATTCCAAATGC
>VMBQ01003922.1:15682-31897 GCA_007657795.1 Dreissena rostriformis
GGTTATTGTTTTGCAATACTCATTAGTAATATAGCCTTGAAATTAATTGGTTATTGTTTTGCAATACTCATAAGTTATATAGCCTTGAAATTAATTGGTTATTGTTTTTCAATACTCATTAGTAATATAGCCTTGAAATTAATAGGTTATTGTTTTGCAATACTCATAAGTTATATAGCCTTGAAATTAATTGGTTATTGTTTTGCAATACTCGTTAGTAATATTGCTTTGAAATTCGTATCATCTAATGATGTAGGTAGTTATCATCTATTCTTTTGTATCACCAATAGGTGATCGTAGTTATTGTATGGTATCTCTATCACTGATTGGTGAAGTTGTTTCAAACTTTGTGTATCACCAAATTGTCACAGTAATGCATGTTTCTGTAATTGGTATGACCAATTAGAGAAGGTGATGTTTGTTTTGCAAGTTGTGTCATAAGAATGGTTTGGTAATTTGTATACCGTGCTTTACCATGTATTCCACAGCTTTATACCCATAAATTTTAATTAAACAAGAGATGTGTTTGTCAGAAACACAATGCCCCCTACTGCGCCGCTTTGAAAATGATTTTTTTTAAACTTTGACCTTGAAGGATGACATTGACCTTGACCTTTCACCACTCAAAATGTTCAGCTCCATGAGATACACATGCATGCCAAATATCAAGTTGCTATGATCAATATTGCAAAAGCTAGACAAAACTTTAACCAATTTGAAGGTAAAAGTTTTGGGACAGATCGAATGACAGGCCAAAAACAATATACCCTCTTTTTTTTAAAGGGGGCATAAAAAGTTGTTGTTCATTATGCATAGATAAACTGATTGTGCAATAGTAAAATGGTGGCTGATTGGACAGTTTTCTGTATTAGAAAACATTTTATCCTCCATTTTGGCATTACAAATTTGGTTGCACGTTATACATGGTTGCGGGTAATACGTGGTAACATATGATAAACAAATGGTGAATTAAGTCATCATGCTATGGTAATGGTAGTACATGTAGTGGGATCTGCAACATCAATATGTGATGCTTAAGATACTGTTTTGAAATCTGTTTCATAAAATTGTGGCAATAGTTTTAAAACAGTATATCATTAATTTTTATCTAGGTGAAACAAGTTACTCTTTTGAAATCTGTTTCATAAAATTGTGGCAAGAGTTTTAATACAGTAAATCATCAATTTTTATCTAGGTGAAGCTAGTTACTGTTTTTAAATCTGTTTCGTAACATTGTTACAATAGTTATAATACAGTATATCATCAATTTTTATTTAGGTGAAGCTTGTTACTGTTTTTAAATCTGTTTCGTAAAATTGTGACAATAGTTTTAATACAGTGTATCATCAATTTGTATCATCACATGTTATACTATTATTTTTCTCACATCTGTATAACGGAACAGTAAAGGTGACTTACAGCAATTTTATCATCAAATGTTACACTTTTATTTTTTATCAAATCTGTATCATGGAACAGTAAAGGCGACTTACAGCCATATCCTGATAACTTAGATCATCCATTGACGAACTGTCTACCAAGTTTGACCCATCGCTTCCATCATCAATCGTAGACTTAATATCTGGACAAAACTTCTGGCCATCACTCCCGATATTCCATTCGTCAAAGAAATCATCGTTCCTGAAATTCCGGTCGGAAAAGCAAACGTTTTCATCGATGCCGCGGTTTCCATTACCATTGCTCACAGAAAAGTTATCCATTTTGTGGCTAATTTTCGCGTTTGTGTTACATCCGCTCTGGTCGACACCATCTTGCCTAAAAACCTCCGACTGCGACTGCGAAACCAGACTATTCTGCAGAAGACCAACACCACTGCCCAGTCTGCTCGGTACCCCCCGAGAATGTTCCAACGCCGGGTAGCTCATATTCGGAAACGGTTTGTTTTCACTTTCACACCCGAAATTCTGATATCCGTCCCCCAATTTGAATCCGCTAACGGGCTCTGTACTTGTGCAGCTGATGCCAACATTCGCGAAATCCTCACAGACATCATTAGGCAACCAGTCCATGTGACCTTCCATTCTCTGATGCAGCTATGAATGCTACCACCGCACTATAAAGCTTGCCACCACAAATATTTTTCCCGATTTTCCCCCTAGCACGAGAATCGAGGAGACCTACTTTTCTGCCATCACCGATTTATCAGATATTGCAAACAGACATTGTGTAAAGCTCACACTTGCCTGGCTTAGAAAACAAGTCTCCTTGATGGCCAAATTCCTCTGATATATATTCTTTCAGCTTCCAGGGAAAATACACAAACCGATTAACCGCGATCTCTTCTGTAAAAAAAACCTTGCTTTCAAAATACACATCAAAACATATCACCAAAAAGATATAACCACGATCTCTTCAGTAGAAAAAAACACCTTGCTTTCAAAATCCACGTTCAAACATCCACACCAAAAAGATAAGATTTTTTCTCCTGGTGAAATGTATACCTGTTATGGTATTTAGTGGAACTCTGAAAAAACTGTTATGTTGTTTAGTGGAACTCCAGAAAAACAAACAAAATAACCACAATCTCTTCTTTAAAACCTCGCTTTCAAAATCCACGTTGAAACATTCCACCAAAAAGATAAGATTTTTGCCCAGTGAAATGTATACCTGATATGGTATTAACTCTTCTGTAAAAACCTTGCTTTCAAAATCCACCTTCAAACACGACACCGAAACGATAAGATTTTTCCTGGTGTAATGTACACCTCTTATGGTATAACTATTTAGTAGAACTAACTCCACAGATATACACTATACAGTGGTTAATATACACGTGTATCTACACTGGTTAATTTCTTTCTATTTTTCTCACATGGCTTCCCTTATCTATTCACCACACTGGTAACCAGCACCGACACAACACAGCCAAGCAGATCTAAACACCTCGCCTGCATAAATATTACTAAATAGTCGGTCGCTAATACTCCTGAATATTGATCCGCGTCCTTGATAACTGTATGTGACACTGTTAGGCCCTAGCTTTCGATTTATTATACCGTAAATGGCCTTGCATTGAAATCAATATCTTACTTTCTCACCGAGATATAAATTCAAAATGAAAACCTCACACTATGTGTTTTTGTCCCATGAAATGTTGAAGCTGTATGCGTATATATCTATCGTATCGTTCTGGCTGTTGAACCAACCATTTAAAACTATATCTTCTTAACTGCAGACGGGTTTAAAACGGGTTAAAAACAACTCATCTTAACTTCGCTCAGATAAGTAGGTCAAGTTTATACAACTCGTTGAAAAGCAATGAGCTTTACTTAACTGACAGCAGTGCAGATACCAAATACCTTTAACCCTTCAGTGCTGGAACCGAATTTTGAAGGTCTTTGCAAACAGTTTGGATAGTATGCTTTGAAAAAAAATCGAAGAAAATGCTAATTTTAGAAATTCAGCAGACGACATTTTAGCAGACGACAAATTTCCCAGCATGCAAAGGGTTAAGGCAAAACAAATACAGTTTCAACCTTTATATTTTCATGAAATGTACATAATACAGATAAACTATTTCGCCACCAGGTTTGTGGAACTGACAAGTTATAATCATCAATAAGATTTAGCAGTCGTTTCTGTTAAGCATAGCTAGACTTTGTCACATTATAATCTGAGCCTTGCTGTAGGAAAACAGGGTTTAATGCATGTGTGTAAAGTGTCATCCCAGATTAGCCTGTGCAGTCCGCACAGGCTAATCAGGGACTACACTTTCCGCTTTATGGAATTTTTCCTTAAAAGAAAGACTCTTCTTAATAAAGGAGGAAAGTGTTGTCCCTGATTAGCCTGTGAAGACTGCACAGCTTATCTGCAACCACACTCGACGTACATGCATTATCCTTTGAGCGCTGGAACCGGATTTTGTAGGTTTTTGCAAACAGTTTGGATCCAGATGAGACGCCACAGAACGTGGCGTCTCATCAGGATCCAAACTGTTTGCTATTCTGATAGTATTCTTTGAAAAAAATCGAAGAAAATGCTAATTTTAGAAATTCAGCAGACGACATTTTAGCAGACGACAAATTACCCAGCATGCAAAGGGTTAAGCCCTGTTTTCTCAGAGCTCAGCTCATGTGTTTCTTTGCATCTACACTGCTCCTACTACAGCATGCTTGCCATTGCCAACTTGCTCAAGACAGCAACTGAAATCTTTGCCAAGGAAAGGAAACTATGTAAAGTGAGGATGATTTGTCTATCTTTATATTTCCTTTATTTTTTCAGCAGTTTATTTTCAGGGGTTAAAATAAGTCTAGTCATCAATTGGAAGGGAAATAACTGTGGCTGAAACACAATTTTAATATTTATCTGCCCACATAAAATGCAATACATCTTTTTTGTTTTTAAATACAATGCAAGGGGAATAATCATTGACAGAATGACTCAAAGTTTTTAAACATAATGCAAGCAGAATAATAATTCACAGAACAAAATCTTAGTTTTTAAACACAATTCAAGGGGAATAATCATTGACAGAATACATCTTAGTTTTTAAACATAATGCAAGGGGAATAATCAAAGAAAGGACTGAATCTAGTTTGAAAACATAATGCAAGGGGAATAATCACTGAAAGGACTCAATCTAGTTTGAAAACATAATGCAATGGGAATAATCACTGAAAGGACTCAATCTAGTTTGAAAACATAATGCAAGATGAATAATCACTGAAAGGACTCAATCTAGTTTGAAAACATAATGCAAGGGGAATAATCAGTGAAAGGACTAAATCTAGTTTGAAAACATAATGCAAGGGGAATAATCACTGAAAGGACTCAATCTAGTTTGAAAACAGAATGCAAGGGGAATAATTTCTGAAAGGACTCAATCTAGTTTGAAAACAGAATGCAAGGTGAATAATCACAGAAAGGACTCAATCTAGTTTAAAAACATAATGCAAGGGGAATACTCATAAATGGGAAACAATTGAGTTTGAAAACAGAATGCATGGGGAATAATCACTGAAAGTACTCAATCTAGTTTGAAAACAGAATGCAAGGGGAATACCTATAAATGGGAAACAATTGAGTTTGAAAATGCAAGGGGCATAATCTTTTACTGACACTGTTTTGTTTTCAAACACAATTCAAGGGGAGTAATTATTGATGGGACACACACAATTAAAATTCCTAATGCAGGGGGGAATAATCGCATATGTATCACTTTTGTTTAATAATTTGATGTTTGACGTAACAGCTTGCTTTTTTTTTAACCAGTAAAGGTGACATTTCATAGGGAGCAAGATAACAACAAATAAATCACATTATAAATACTTTGCTCTATCACTGATTTGTAAGTAATCCTTTGTTTCCAATAAAAAAAAAATCCAATACCTTATACTTAATTATCAAATCAAATTAAAATGTAATTAATCATTAAATGAAAAAGTGCATAAGTGCTTGCAGTATTTCCCTGAACACTCTGCAGGGATCACTATGATTGATTTGTCCATTCCAAGGAGACATGCACACTTTTTGCAATTGTTTTAAACATCAATAAAGGCAAAAATGAGTTCTTTGTTGTAAACATTCCACACAGGCTAATCAGCACACTTGTTAAGCAGTTCGAAGTAGACTTCATGGTAAGACTAACATCACACAACTTAATTATGTAATATAAATAAATAAATTATATAAATGTCAATTGCTTAAGTGCAATTTTACGCAAATTGGAACATGTATCACTCATTTATCATCTATCATGCACCATTTAGCACTGGTTCATCAGAACTCAATAGAAGTCATATTCAACTTAATAGATAGCAAACTATTTATGTTTGCGTGTGTGCCTTGTACATTAAAATAAACGAACTTCCAAGTTCAATTTGTAGATTAAAAAAAACAACATTTTTTTCTACATGCATGACTGTCAACCCAAAACTCAGCAGTAAAAAAAAATTTACAGCGATTTTTTTAAGGACTTTTGGGCCAAAATAAGGTTCTGTTACCCTGCCCAAAAGATATACATTTCCCCACATAACTGCCCAAACATTCCCTTCTCAATATAAGCTTGATATGGAAAAAAAGTTGAGTATTTTTTTTTTAATATGAGTAATTTTCCCAACAATTTGCAAACAATTTGATAAATGTTTTAACACAAAAAGTAGAATAACAAGCAAATTCGTTGAATTGATATCACCTGCCAAACAAGAGCTTTGTCACAGACGTGACATATACCCCCACATGCTGCATTGACACAGAATATATACAAAGGGCCATAACTCCGTTATTAACAGATGGTGTACAATGCCGTTTGGCGTGCATCATCCTCTTATCCATATATATACTCATACCAAGTTTCGATGAAATCCGCCAAAGCACTTCCAAGATATGGCTCCGGACACCAAAGTGCTGGACGGACGTAAGGACGGACAACGCCAAAACAATATTCCTCCGCCTTTGGCAGGGGATAAAAACATGTAATTCTGCCTCTGAAAAAAATAAATATTTCCCCTTTTGTCATAAAAATTTCACACCCACCCTCCACTCTTCTGCCAATAAGTAAAACAAAAGGTGAATGAACTAAAAAAACATGTATCATATTGCACAGTCATTATTTTCATAAACAATGTACGATAATAAAATATGTATAAATTATACACCATGTGAAGGGCCTCATTTGGATATGTTGCATGGATTGTTTCAAATAGACCATTATTTTGAACACTCTTTTTATTTGGTACATAATATATAATAATATAATATAATTTCTCATTTGTGGTTTGGTTTCATGGCCATGCATGATTTTTTCCCTACAAATTGGGCTGGAAACTTCGTTAATTTTAATGTACAATGCACAAACGCAAACATAAATAGTTTGCTATATCTATTAAGTTGAACATGACTTATATTGAGTTCTGATGAACCAGTGCTAAATGGTGCGTGATAAATGATACATGTGTGATACATGTTCCAATTTATGCACTGGTTTCAAATCAGGCCAAATTTCTTTGTTTCATACAACCAGCTTGAAAACTTTAGGTTGATTCAGTATCAAGAAGTTGGCATCAAGTTGTTTTTGTTTTTGTTTAATCCTTAAGTTTGGTATAAAAACTTTGAAAATTATCTAATATCTTATGAAAACATTATGACAATCTTCACTAAAATGTTGTTTTTTCACTGGGTATTATTTGGTTGACAAAAGCACAGATTTTAGCCCTAACGAAGAAGTCATAATGAGCGAGTTTATAGCTGTTCAAGTATCAAATTATAACCCTTGCTTAAGTTAACATGTCCTCGCGCTAAATTGCATAAATCTATTGGAAATAGAACAATAAAGTTCAAATTTGTGTGTTTGCATTTCAATTTCAAAAGAATTTTTGCGCATCATAGTTTCATTGAATGTCTTTAACCCTTTGCATGCTGGGAAATTTGTCGTCTGCTAAAATGTCGTCTGCTGAATTTCTAAAATTAGCATTTTCTTCGATTTTTTTCTAAGACCACTATCAGAATAGCAAACAGTTTGGATCCTGATGAGACGCCACGTTCTGTGGCGTCTCATCTGGATCCAAACTGTTTGCAAAGGCCTTCAAAATCCGGTTCCAGCGCTCAAAGGGTTAATAATGATGTCTGAATTGGAACATTTGAGCAACCCTAAAAAAGATTTGAATGCATGGGCGTAAAATGTCGTCCCAGATAAGCCTCTGCAGTCTTCACAGGCTTATCAGTGACAACGCTTTCCGCCTTGACTGAATTTTCGCTAAGGGGAGACTTCTTCGAAACAAAAAATACCATGAAAGCGGAAAGTGTCGTCCCTGAATAGCCTGTGCAGACTGCACAGGCTGATCTGGGATGACACTATATGCACATGCATTTAACCCCATTTTCACATAGCGAGGCTCATTTTATGATTCACAATAGATCATACTAGTGTTAGAAATGGTTACACATGCAGTGGTTTTTTTGACCATTTTGGGAATGGGGCCGGGTCCCTTTGGATTGGGAAATATCGCGGTGTTTAAACTATAATTGGGAAATTAGTGGTGTTGTTTTTTGCTAACAAATGCTTCAAATTAAGACTAAAATTGTGTTCAATATTATATCTACTAATGTTCAACTTATAGAACTGGATGAGAGGTGAACTAAATGTTGAGACCTAAAAAAAAAAAAAGCGTTTTTTTAANCTATTTCGGGTCACCGTGACCTTGACCTTTGACCAAGTGACCTCAAAATCAATAGGCCTCATCTGCGAGTCATGATCAATGTTCCTATGAAGTTTCATGATCCTAGGCCCAAGCGTTCTTGAGTTATCATCCGACAACCACCTGGTGGACGGACAGACAGACCGACCGACCGACCGACAGACCGACATGTGCAAAGCAATATACCCCCTTTTCTTCGAAAGGGGGCATAAATATGTATGAATAAACAATGGTCTGTTCTGAGATATTGATGAAATATGTATGAATAAACAATGGTTTGCTCTGAGATATATTTCTTTATTATTAAAATATGTATGAATAATCAATTGCCAGCGACTGGGAGGTAACCGGTTTGATCCGCACTGTGGGAGAGTTCTTTTGATCTCTCCCAAAGACATGTAGTACTGGTTCTTAATTAGTCCCAGGAAATAAACTCGAGGGCGTTTCAATTAGCCCTAGGCTCTCGATGCAATCAAGCTAAAATAGAAAGGTTTAAACTAAAAATTAAACTAAACAATCGTCTGTTCTGAGATATTTCGTAATTATGACAAATCAAAGCATGAGGTCTCCTCTTTTGAACCTAGTATAAAAACACAATGTTTGACTTTGGTCAGAAATCAAATACAAACACAGACATGCAACGTTTGTATCCTTTTTGTTATTAACCCTTTTAGCGCTGGAACCGAATTTTAAAGGCCTTTGCAAACAGTTTGGATCCAGATGAGACGCCACAGAACGTGGCGTCTCATCAGGATCCAAACTGTTTGCTATTCAGATAGTATTCTTTGAAAAAAAATAAAAGAAAATGCTTATTTTAGAAATTCAGCAGACGACATTTTAGCAGACAACAAATTTCCCAGCATGCAAAGGGTTAAGAACTCAAAAAAGTCCAATCAAACAAAATAGTTTCCTCTGGTTATCCTCTCATGACTCCAATTTTATGACAAGTCCTTCAGGTTATCTATTCCAGCTAAATTATTAACATTAAATGCTAACACTAAATAAAATTCTATGTAATAGAACAAATATTTCTCTTTTATTTGGAACAAGGGCTTAGTCCTTCCTCTGTTGTACTTGTTCTACGTCATCAGCAAATATGGTGTACCTTAGCCTTTAATTAAACATTTTCTTAACGTTTAAAAAAACTAAATTGCCTCAAAAGACCGTTCAACTGCCGACTGAAAATTAAATTAAAATGCAAACAGTTTTCTGGGCTTAAGAACACAGTTTATAGTCTGGTTAGGAATTGAAACCATTCAACATGTGAGAAGTTTTACCACTTCAAATATCAAGTTCATAAAAAGCAAATATTGAATATTCAACACAATGAATACTGTATTATTTGTTTAACGCTATTGTTGGTAGTTCTTAAACAAATAATTCAGTTTTCATTACTTTTATGCTTTTAGGTGCAAATTATGCCAATTTTTTATAACTATTTTTTACATTATAGATCCCCATACATTGTATCTAAATATCCGTACATAATGGAGCATTTGTGCAGAAAAGAAGACACATTGTTTGCTGGGAATTAAACCTCAAGTTAATTAGTGATCTCAAAGTAAAACCTTAAATTTATTTAAATTTATAATTGAAATATGTGTGCATGACTCTTTTGTATTAAGTGGAACACCGCTTATATAATCAGTAAAAATAACAAGGCATTTCTTACGTAAAATATGCCGCCTTTTTATCAACCTCAAATATGTATCTAATTTATCAAACCTTTGAGTCATAAAAAACTTTTTTGCACTCTTCCTATCTGTGTCCCAACCAAGAGGTGTCATTTAATTAAGACATACAAGATTGATGCTGTTGTTTTTTTTTATGACAAATTAACACAAGTATGCACCAGGTTTCACGGCCATAAATCACTGGCACCACGTCTTTTTTGAGGTGCATTCATAAACGAGCCAATCATACTTCCCAGATGGCGCTAAGGACTGATTTTTTTCTTAAATACATGGAGAAATCTACAAGGTGAGTATGTTTTGAAAGTTTTTTTTAAACATATTTTGAATGACCTTAAAACTAAGGCAATGTTGTGAGATTAAGCGAAGATTCATTCTTCAATTAATGTATAGAAACATACAATCAGAAGCCGTTTGGAAATGTGAGGACTTTTATAAGTTGTGACATGATGGGAGTTTTAAAAAGCAATAAGATAATTTTTGCCTGTGTGACAAGCACATTTCCTACCAATTAAATCGCTAACAACATTAACACTATTGCTTTCAACATACATGCATACAATTTGCAGCATTAACAAAATGCAAAAGAAGCTATAAAATAGGCAAGACTAGGCCAATGTTTTTGTTAACCCTTTGCATGCTGGGAAATTTGTCGTCTGCTAAAATGTTGTCTGCTGAATTTCTAAAATTAGCATTTTCTTTGATTTTTTTCAAAGAATACTATCCGAATAGCAAACAGTTTGGATCCTGATGAGACGCCACGTTCTGTGGCGTCTCATCTGGATCCAAACTGTTTGCAAAGGCCTTCAAAATTCGGTTCCAGCACTGAAAGAGTTAATGCAGCAATTTGTATATATTGAAAGCAATCCTTTGATATTGTTAGCGATTTATTTGCTGGGAAATTTGCTTGTCACACAGTAAAAAAATATCAAATTGCTTTTAAAAACTTAACCATTTCACAACATATAAAGGTCCTCACATTTCCAAACAGGTTGTGATTGTTTGTTTCTGTACATTTGAAGATGAATTAATCTTTGTTAAATCACAATTTATTGCCCAATTTTTTAACAAATCCGAAATATGTTGATCATTTAAAACCTACTCACTCTGAAGATTTCTCCATGTATTTCCGGTCCTTAGCGCCACCTCGGAAGTTTCATTGGCCCGTTTAATAATGCATCTCCAAAAAGAGGTGGCGCCAGTGATTATCGTTTGCGGTATTGCACTAGGTTTTTTTTCTGTCTGTTAAAAACAATCATTATATGCTTTAATTGATACCAAGACCATTGGGATAAGACTACGAACACTGTATTATGTGAATTAGGAATGAGACATCAAACTGGGAATGGACATCATTTGGTGATTTTCTCAAACAAAACTTTTCATGTCATGATCTGAATTCATTTTTGTAAAATTTTGTCTTTACTCTAAGCTTTATAAACAATTGGCCATGACTTTTGAATTAACAGTGATTTTATTTTTATCATTTTAACTGTATTCTCAAACTGTGTTCATGCGCGGCATAGACACAGTTTCATTTTATGAGGATTTTAAAAAAATCTATAAAAAATCCAGTTCTGTAGTTAAATCAATTTAAATGATGCTATTATTAATTCAAGTGTATATTTTAATTATCATTTGTCAAACGTAATAAAAACAACACGTAAAAATGCTTATTATGCACTTTAGAAAGAAAGAAAAAAATTCTCAAATTGATGTCTTATTCCAACTTCACATAATACTACATAATCATAATTGCCCCATTGGTTCAAAAAGGTACCATGTGACATTTAATTTCAATGTCACATGGTACCTTTTTGCACCAATGGGGCAAATTATATTAAATTAACGCAGTTACAAACTTCCATAATTCTCACTTTTTTGGTAATAAGAATTAATTTATGACCACTATTGCATATTTGATAATATTTATATACGAAAACACGATGGAACATTGCCAAGAATAAGATTTATTAGTAGGTAATAATATGCTAATTATAATATTAACATTATGAAATGTGACCAGAGGTTCCCAAAAGACAAACATATTAATGTTAATTAAATGTTGCAGCATGACTGTTTGTGCTTAAATTATGTTTTATTTATAATTGCAAGTAGATTTATTTATGACTGTTTATGCATATATAACATGTTGCACACTTTTTGTTCTATCATCGCAAGTAGATTTATGAAGGTTTTTGCATACTTTATGTTTGATTTATCCTAGCAAGTAGATTTATACGCTTTATTTTTTATTTATATTGCAGTTAAGTGCTTTTAATTTAAGTACACTTTACATGCTTTTAATATAAAATATCATTCATATATTTACGCCCTATAAAACATAATTTATATATCTAAATTGAATCGCTTCCATGACAACTCAAGGCTCACCCAAAGTCAAGCATCATTAAATGTATCTGATCAAGAAAGTGTTGCTTAAACCGTTGATGAAAATTGATGAATTAACTCCTGTTGATATAATGAAAATATACAGTAAACATGTATTAACCCTTTGCATGCTGGGAAATTTGTCGTCTGCTAAAATGTCGTCTGCTGAATTTCTAAAATTAGCATTTTCATTGATTTTTTTCAAAGAATACTATCAGAATAGCAAACAGTTTGGATCCTGATGAGACACCACGTTCTGTGGCGTCTCATCTGGATCCAAACTGTTTGCAAAGGCCTTCAAAATCCGGTTCCAGCGCTCAAAGGGTTAAAACCCAATCATTTTAATGTGTCAATATATCAACGAATCTTTTCCTCCACATGAATACTGCAGATTTATGCCCTGTGTCATAATTTCTTCCTCTCCCCGATAATGGGTTTATAAACGTAAATCACATATTCACAGACAACACGTTTGTCGTAAAAAAAAGATCTTCATCAAATAATTGTAAGAAAAGTGTGCACTATAAACCTGTTATGTGGACAAAGAGGTCCAAATTAAATTATAATTAAACAAGAGAGGTGTTTTTCAGATACACATTATGCCCCCTACTGCGCCGTTTTATTTTTTATTTTTTTATATCCCTGTAAAAAATTATTACTTCCCTTGTGAAAATGATCTGTACCTGCCAAATGATAAATAGAAATTTTCTCCCTTAAAAGCTTGTTACTTCCCTTGGATTTTGTTTTTGACCTTGGACCTTGAAGGATGACCTTGACCTTTCAGCACTCAAAATGTGCAGCTCCATGAGATACACATGCATGCCAAATATCAAGTTGCTATCTTCAATATTGCAAAAGTTATGGCCAACGTTAAAGTTTCTGGATGGACGGACGGACAGACGGACTGACAGTTCAACTGCTATATTCCACCCTACCAGGGGGCATAAACATGATACTTGTAGGTCATAGTTTGATGTCAAATAACCAACAGTCAGATGTTTAGATGCGTAGGGAGTAATCATGAGTGCAAAACAAACAAACATTTTAACCCTTTGCATGCTGGGAAATTTGTCGTCTGCTAAAATGTTGTCTGCTAAATTTCTAAAATTAGCATTTTCTTTGATTTTTTTTTTTCAAAGAATACTATCAGAATAGCAAACAGTTTGGATCCTGATGAGACGCCACGTTCTGTGGCGTCTCATCTGGATCCAAACTGTTTGCAAAGGCCTTCAAAATCCGGTTCCAGCACTCAAAGGGTTAACTTCTTTTTTTTTCCATTTTTTAATGTAATTCCATTTTTTATTTCCCATCGTAAACATGATATATTTTGCAAATTACATATTATTTTTAAAATTCACAAAAAGAGTATACATGTATCTGTTTACCATTTTTTGGATATTAGTTATGGTACATCTATAAAGACTATGGTTGGTGTGAATAAAATATGCTTTAACATTGAAACTTCTGGCTGTGCGTTAATCTACAACAAACTATGACCTAATAAGTATTATTTTGGTTCTAACAAGGCTTTATACTGACTATTTATCCCAATATGTCTTTTAAATTGTACGTACTATTTCTTTCGAAGTTCCTCCATAATAGTCAGCTACGACTGTTCCATCTTCAGAGATCTACAGATGCACAATAAATCACAACACAACACATTTTTTTTGGTGTGTGACATTGATTGATAAAACGTGATTTTCACATAGAGAACACATGATTTTCACACAGAGAAAGAGAGTTTGCCCTGTCTTATATTAGCACTACCCATAATCATTGCAGGATAACCTAAAGTTGATTTCTGTCGTATATGTAAGTTTGGCATGTGCCATGTTAGAATATATATTAAATTTACAGTTTGTATATAATATTGTACAATCTAAACTATATTTTTCAAAGTGTGTTAGGGATTATGTTGAATTTTTTAATGACGCTACAATACGATTTTTTCTGCTGATTATGCAGCTGAAGTTTCGCTTTGTTTATGTAAGAAGATGTTAATTACCACCATGAACGATACCGAGAACTTGCACTTTGATAAATAAGCACTTATTAATTGGGTGTAGAATGTGCTATATAACGTGAGTGATTCTTGTAAATATGTGAATCATAATCTCTTATATACGTACAGAGAAAGTTGGCTGATTATTAGCGAAATACGCTGTAAAGAAGAAGGGACGGTTATCCCTGGCAGTCTTGGAAAAGACCTGGAAAGTTAAATGCATGTGCGTAAAGTGTCTTCCCAGATTAACCTGTGCAATCGGCACAGGCTAAATTATCAGGGACAACACTTTCCCCCTAAACTGGATTTTTTATAAGAAGAGACTTCCTATAAACAAACAAGATGTTTTTGTGAAACACTATGTCTCCTTTTGAGTGATTTTGACCCATATATTTGACCTTTGACCTTGAAGGATGACCTTGACCGTTCACCACTCAAAATGTGCAGCTCCATGAGATACACATGCATGCCAAATATCTAGTTGCTATCTTCAATATTGCAAAAGTTTTGGCCAATGTTAAAGTTTGCACAAACCAACAAACAAACAAACCAACAAACAGACATGGCAAAAACAATATGTCCCCCAGTATAGACTGGGGGACATAAAAATACCATACAAGCGTGAAGCAGACTGCACAGGCTAATCTGGGATGACACTTTACGCACATGCATTAATCTCAGTTTACCCAGAGCGAGACTTACGTTCATAAAGCAAATTCAGTGGTGTCTTGCCTTAGCAAATAGATTAATGTGGCCACGAGACATGATCACTTGTTGATTTCTTCTGCAGGTTCCAATCAATATGGTCTCACGGTTAACCCTTTGAGCGCTGGAACCGGATTTTGAAGGCCTTTGCAAACAGTTTGGATCCAGATGAGACGCCACAGAACGTGGCGTCTCATCAGGATCCAAACTGTTTGCTATTCTGATAGTGGTCTTAGAAAAAAAATCAAATAAATGCTAATTTTAGAAATTCAGCAGACGACATTTTAGCAGACGACAAATTTCCCAGCATGCAAAGGGTTATTTTCATCTCTATTGCATCGAAAGTCTTAAGCTTACTGAAACGCTCTCTCAAGAATGTTATAACGTGTCAGCTCCTATCACAGAACAAAGATATTTTCCAATGTTGCCATTCAAAGAAAAATGTTAGCGGTAGTGTATTTTAGCTTCAAAAATAGATATTTATTATGACTTTGTATCCGATTCTTTCTTATTTATTTGACCAGTTATTTTACATTTGTAATTTCTTCTATTTTTTTTAAATATTATTTTCCCGGGATATTTCAATGTGTCTCATTCATTGATATGACTTGAATACTTATGAAATGGCACAAAAACAAACAAAATATCAAGAATGGTTTGAACATTGAGCTATGGAGGAAAAGCGTGTTGTGAGGTTCGTAGCAATGTTGGTAGTAGCCTTTTGTAGTTCACTGATGAAAGTATAGTGATAACCGTATATATTCGGATACTGGAGCCGATTATCCAAATACTGGTTTCGATACGATTCCCATCCAGGCCTTTTTCTGTCTATTTGGGGAAAAAGTACCTAGCAAAATGGGGATTTTTCGAGTGGCGAAATCTTCCAAATGGGGAAGAATTTTCATCGACAAAAGCATTATTTGGGCAGGGGGTTTTACAGCCATTTTGGATAAAAATGATATAAACTATGGTTATATATTTTGTAGGTTGTTTAAAAAAAATAATTGAGCTATAGATTCTAATAATCATAAGTCAAAGGACACTTCTTTCTAAAAAAAAGGGGGGGGGGGATTTTTTTGAGAATTGGGGGAAAAATATGCATATTTGGCATGGGGAATGGGTCCGACTATCGGACCCGTGAGATAGGCAGAAAAAGGCCTGTAATCTGAATATATAACTGCAATATTGTGACAAAAAAAAACTTTGGGGAGCACCATCCGTCTTGTTTGTCTTATTTTTTATTCTGTTGACACATCATGATAAAGAT
>VMBQ01003922.1:40255-93813 GCA_007657795.1 Dreissena rostriformis
AATGACATCATTTTATGATTTATAAACAGATTGCAAACAATATTTGTTCAAGATAAACTTAACAACATTGAAATAAGTGATTTTAATATTCAGTAGCAAAAAAGTAAGGAGAATCCAACTTAAAAAAGATGTATCTATTAAAAGTATATTCTACCGATGCCGTGAACAATCCCCTTGTTTATAACATGACTGCCGCTAAGTCTATTACTAGCAACCTATCAGAGAATAGATCAGATACCTTATTTCAATATATGGCAATCCTAGTATTTTTCAAAAACAAACATGACAGGTAACCAACGTCAGATGGAAAAAGTAAAGGAAAGTTAGGTCAAGCTAATTGTTTGTCATGATATCTCTTTAAACCTCACGTCATATGCAAGTAGTGTTGCCATGCTCGCAACATCTTGATGAATTATAATTCAATTTTTTGTCTCATAAACATTTACTTTGTTTAACAAACAACCTCTACAAAGTTATCATTCCTACAGCCTTTAGGCACCTCATGAACCTGAAAAACTCTTAACTTTATGTTTCCTCAGGCAAATATCTTCTTTGTACAATAAACAATTTCTTCACCACGTTAACAATCCTGCTACACTCACTAATGCCTCAATAATGAAGTTAAGTTCAGGTGATCTACGTCATTAGGTATTGTGCATATGTCAAAAACTATATAAGTAACAGAAACTTTGAAACCTACAAACACTTTTTGAAATTTTGGAAAAAGATTCATGATTGAATGAAGGAACTTCCATTAATCTTGTAGAACATGCGTAGATTTGAACTTCAGCATCTAAAAATATGTGATATAGAAAGAACGACAATATCTTTTGGAGAGATAAATGTACCTACGTTATAAGCAAAGGACCTGTGCGACGATTCCCGGGCTTTTTAGTATGTTTAGTTAACACCGTAGTAACGTTTTCCATATATAAAAATGCTCACCCTTCCAACTTTAAGCGACCAGTGGGACGAGGGAAAGAAAGAGAAAGTCACATGCTTGAGTACATTTCAACCCATGCGCATGGTACGCTTTTTCGCATAAAAAAACAGTGGAGCCATACAGGGCCATCATGGCCCTCTTGTTTAATTTCCGCTTTACTAGGTATACTCGTTCATGGTTGTGTATAGTGCATTCAAATAGTGTTTCATTAATCATTTCATGCCGTTCGTGTTTGAAACAAGAACTTAGTTTCACGTAATTATTTCAGTGTTGTGTAAATCGTCAGCACTAACAATAAATCTATGCTCAGTAATTCTCTAACTATACGGTGAAGACACATTATAAACAAGGGGGCCTTAATGCTCTCGGTCGCTCACCCAACGCATGTAGAAACTAAACTGTTATGTAAATATCCTTTTTGTGTAATAACTGGGTTTTTTATCTATTTTGTTTTTTTCATCTGTATGACAATGCTTTGATATGGTCTCATAAAGTGTTAACATAATTGTGGTTTGTACTATACATATTTTGAGTAGAATTAGTACAATGTTGCACACAAAATAGTTACAAAATAACCATTTCTGTTTTAGAGGATAAGATATTTACCATGTGAGTCAATACAAATCTTGCCAAGATTGGGGCTTGTTAGTTACGATACAATCTTCAAGGAGGAAAAGTCGTTGAAAGAAAAGGTTACCGCACTTCACGTACGCACGCTCTTTCGACCGACGGACATTCAAGCTCATGTTTCGTTAAAGCTCCGAATTGAGCATTATGAGCCCAGGTGAGCTTAAACGCACAGTATCTTCTATTCTCTCGTACCTTTAAAATTCAACTAGGGCCGAGAGTGTAAATTTCTCAGCTTGGCGTATATTTATTTTAAACAAGTGAAAAGAGTCTATATAAACAAAGTTTTGTATTTAAATTAAATTTAAAGGGTCCCTTAATGTTAAATATCTGCTTACCGTCCTATTAGTTTTATTTTATCACGTTTTCGTTTGGAGTTTAATTGAATTTTAATAGTTTTCAGGCCAGTTTACACTTTAAATAATGTAGGCTTGGTCATATTACTTTATGTTGTATAAGTATCTACGTGTCCGATACCAGTGTTTATGTCTCTTGTAGTGTATCTATTCATGTGAAGTTGTTGTTAGAATAAGTCCCTTTACCTGTGTGATTCTGTATTAAAAACAGCCGTTAATTCGCGGCATCAGTTTCATTTAACATACAACGACGCATGCAAACGCTACATTTTATTTTTGGTTTATATTACAATCGGTTTAACAGTCGAGTAAATTGGGAACGACTTACGTTCATGTCTCATGCGCCTCGTGTAAATTGATTTCGTTATCGTCATGTTGCCTTTGACTGGTCGCGTGGGTGTTACTTCCTGCGGAAACACAATTTGTGTTAGATTTATTGAATATATCAATCAAAACCTGTGTCTCATGTGAGCGACAATGGTCGGGTGAATATGATCACGATTAATAAAATTATCGTGGAAATAATTTGTGGTAACCGAATGTGATTGCGTACAAAAACGGTTTAAATTGCAACTGTATGAAATGAACATCAAAAAAATAATTGTGTACAAAATAACGTTTTCAAAATATATTTTCATCGATGTTGGTATCCGTATTCTTTATTTTATATATGTGTCCTTTATATTTTAGGTGTATTTCCGCTCTGGATTGCTTAGTTTATGTCCGATTGTTGATGATATTTGTGATTTTCTTAAGGTAATTTGGGAATACGATTTCCTGGAGAACGTTTACTTAATTAAATCATGTTTACGCCTGGCTAGAAGCAAATGGAAACTGTCGCATTACTAGATGTATTGGTCCACCGAACAAAGACACAGATATGTTCTGTCTTCGCCCATGACATTTCCCGTAGGAAATGATAGCTTTTGCATTTACGTTATGTTTAAGGAATAATATTTCCGAGCTCAGAATACGGCATTGTATGGTTAAACCCGAGCGTGTGGTAGGAAAAACCGCCATTGACGTTGACTGGGTATATTTTTGGAAGGGAATAATTTGCAACGCATGCTTTCAGGAAGATGTAAACACTTTCCTCGCAGCAAACAGTTACTCCACATTTCAATAATGGTAAATAAAGCAATCAATTTCCGTAGCAAGATAATTCACCACAACAATACACATGAACGATCACCACCCTTACCCAGAGTCGCAAATGAAACACATAACATTCGAAACCATACAAAATACTGAGTTATTTCTGCATTTATGACAATACTGTATTGTGTTACCTTTCTGTTGTTACCTTTGCGTAATAAATGTTAACCCCAAACAAGTAAAGAAACTCACAATGCATAACTGCATATACTGCATTTGATTTGAAGCATATAAGCCATGTATTCTTGTGATATGTAAAATTAAACATTAATTGTCATTAACTTTTTTTTTATTTTTTCCTCTCTTTTTTAGTATAATGCTAAATATTTTCATACATTTGGTCCCATTGTCAGACATGCATAGTATACTTGTTACATGTTTATTTGTAAAAAGTATTTCATAAATTTTGTCTTAAAGCACGTTAATGTTTTCAGAAAATTTATTTTTATCTGATAATACAATTATTAGAACAGTTGAGTGAAAATGCCAATTTAAAAAAACTATAATAGTGTGGCCGACAAATGCGTTCGTTTTCATGATTATATTGAAAAACGTGGACATCAGTTAAACCTACCCCCATTGGCCACATCTTCTGCTGAAATGAAACCTTTAGATATCTTTCTAACGGACGCAAACAGTCCAACCAATAAGTTGCAAAGTTCAACATTTTATTTTGATCATTATCAATGATATATGGTTGTGTTACGGTTTTCCAACAATGTTAAGGCCTTTTTATATATCATTGAATGCATAGTGTTGTACGGTTGTATAGTAAATGTGTGTAATGCAACTAACACATTTAACCAGTGGATTTAAATAATTGTGTTTGTTAGTATATCATCTATTCTGTTTATGTATATTCCGCCATGTAGCACTCACAATTGGTGTATGCTGTAATTTGAATTTATTTTCAAGACCAGTGAAACATTTCCTTTTGAGTTATAAATAATGTCGTGTAACATTCATAAACAATGCTACATATCTCAGATTATTTTTCTGAGAATGACGACTGAGAGAAATGAATAAACACTATTTGATCATGACATCTGAATAAAATGAACATTCTGGATTAATGATTTTTTTATGTTTTCAATAATGTGTCCCTTTTTTAATCCTTCAAAATTTGTGAAATAAGCTTGGATTATTGTGTAATCAGTTAGTGTGCATTTATGAATAACATTTACAGTGTGTGCCTCCTCGTTATTTTTCTGACTCGGGTCGACACGTTCGAGAATTTCCAATGATATTTGGGCTTTCATGACGGCTTTATCGAAAAGAAATATTCACGTTGATATATAGGTTTGACCTCGATGATCGCTAAATGCCACTTTCTTGTTTGACAGTTTTACGTTTTCTGATGTCAACGAAGATAAAAGTGATCTCCCCTGATTTAAGTAGGCGTGGTAACGGAGCAGTTAGTAATCAGTAAATTCGCTCCCACAACGCTGTATTCTGTATCTATACTATCATTGTATAAATACTTCTCAATGTACATTTGGAATAGGACTCAAATCATTCTTTTTAATCGCGTAATTAACTTTTCCCTGGTTCAATAACCGAAGAGTAAATACGGGATATTAAATTACATGGACTGACTCTAAGGAAATTCAGTCACGGAATAACAGCCAATCCTAGTGCCAATTACAGTCAATTTGTCTGAATTCAATAACTATTCAAAGGGTGATGTATACCGATACACACACACTTGGTGATGCTAAAATACAGGTCTATTGAGAATGCGTAGTTGCCATGTACCAACATTTACTGTAGCTGGATTGTATTGTTGGGAGTATTCGTCAAACTAAAAAAAACATCATCAACAGCCGATCGTTATGACCTATGTCTAACCCCGGCTTTTTTAGTTAATCTACAAAAATATCAGTACAAAACGTGATCAATATATTTAACTCCTAGTTCTTAAAACTAATCAAAGATATATAACACTGCAACTCATATACTCATATGAAACTCATGCAAATATTTCGATTCACGAGAGAAATTTTTTCGCGAATCTTGTATTCCGAGTAAACTATTACGATTTATTTGCGAAACAAGCGCTAACAGAAATCAGAGGGGGTCTATATTTTCATTTAAAAAGAGTTTTAACGGAGATACCTAAATTGTCCACTATTACGGCCACGCACATTTTACGGACTTCAAAAAACCAGCTTCCAGAACGTCTTATCCGCTAGTTTTTTAATTACAGGCGAATGACCTATTGCCTTTTGCGTAGAATCCAATACACGCAACACGACATTAAAGACGAAAAGATGAGTAACGCTTGGGTAAAACCCCCGAAAGGCCACAGTTACCGTTACTAACATAACACGTGATAAAACATAAAAAAAAACATTCTGATTTTCGAAAGACGTACGAGTCTTCCTTTTCAAAATATTCGCATAGTATCAGAACTCCATTCAAGTTTAACGATGCAATATACACTTGACACGTTTAAAAGACGCAATAATTCTGAAGTTTACCTTCTGCTGATGCCTCTGTTGTTCAAGTATCCCTTTATCTTACATACATAATTAACAAAACAATAATTTGAGTTCAAAACAGCTATTACACCTACAATACATCGGTATTGTGGTATATTCATTACGTTTCTAAGTTTCGAAATTTTAATTTCACTAAGAAATAGACTTTCGAAACGATTTACTTGAAGGCAAGATCATAACGTTTTTTATGTTGAACAAATTATACCTACATCACATACCACATGTGTGTATATTTTTGTAAATAATTAACAATATAGGTAATTTATGCACTTTTGATTCCAATTGAAAATAAAGCAATTAATGAAAGGAAATAAAAATACAGCATTAAAGACAGCCATACTGCTGGAAGGTGGGTGTTAAACCAATTACAAATACTACATATAAAACATCAAATATAAAACACGTTTGTTATCTTCACGATGCTAAAAATAATAGTTTTTATTCACTATTAGCCGCCGCTAATATAGAGACTCATCATTACGAATACTATTTGGATGCATTAAATTGTTATATTTATATAACATTCATACTGGACTTTGGAGTCAGGATGGCCCCTTTCAATTCATGCCTTAGCCATAACTTTGGAATATGTTGATGGATATTGAAATGATTTTGCACAAATATAACCCATCATTATAGCAATTGTCTCGAGTAACACCCGTCTCTTTACCTCAAAGACAACGTCACAAGCAGAGGTCAGATGTCAAATATGGCCATAAAACAGCATGGACATTCCAGTTTCGTCCATAATTTTGCCAAATATTGATATATTTTGTAATAACTTAGCACAGATGCTAACCATATAAAGACGACGTGTCGCTTGTAACACACGTCTCCCAACCTCAAAGGTCAAAAAGACATTTGGGGCTCAAATTTAAAATTTCGCAATTAAACATCTTGTCCGGTTTGTAACTGTGGGGACGGCGTGTCGTTTTTTATGTAATGACAAGTGAGAAGATTATCATATGTTATGTTATTAGGTGTTAAACATCTTAATAGTATTTCAGATTTGTTTTAATCCGACATCGGCTTATTACAAGGTGAGATATGTTCGCCGATAATGTTTTCGTTATTCTTAAATGATATTGAGTTACACTTACAGGCTGATATAAATGCGGGCATTACTATTGAACAATGTTCAATCTATGTTTTGTTATTTTCCGACGACGCAGTAATAATCTCTGAATCCTCTGATGGATTACAATCGTTCCTAAACAATTTACTTGAGTATTGCACGAAGTGGAAAATAAAGGTCAATGTCAACCAGACAAAATGTGTCATCTTTCATAAAGGCAGATTTAAAAAAGGGANAAATTCAGCGTTTCATGTCAAACAGAACCAACATGCCTTTTTGTTTTTAAATTGCGTCCAGGAGGAGTATAGAAGGAAAGAATTATATTCTTCAAAACATTGATCATCATTCAATCCTCTGTCTATATAACGTTACCAAGGGATCAACCTTAACGACGAACCACTTGTTTTGAAGCGATATATCAATGGATGTGTAGTAAATATTGTTGTGGTATTGACAATTTGAAAATTTATTAATTGTTCATTCATGTATGTGATCAATAGTTGAAATACACATTTTGACATTCGCAAAAGCATGACATTTATGTTCTAAGCAAAATCACTTATAACAAGTACTGATGGGACAGGTTTTCCAGCATAAGGTCAAATTGTAGATCAACTGGTAAAACACACGACAGTTTCAATAAATACTTTGTAACTTAAGCTTACATCGATTTTAATGTGGCGAAACACATACAATAAAGACCTTTGATTCATATACGCAGTATATACGCCTATTGTTTAAAATTTTCAAAATATGAAATGCATCTGTCAACTTTATTAGTCGATATAATGCACCCGTGTGTTTTGAAAAACCAAAAAAAAACAATTATTGTTTATATTTATAGCTCCATGTTTTCAATCCAGTTTTTATGTAAAACAGTAAACAGAAACATTAGGTCGCGCTCAATATCACCGTGTTTGTTCGAATGAAAGTCCGCATTTGCTCGAAATAATACGATGTAATGTATTTTATTGCTCTTCTGTAAGTTTTACATATTTCTTGTGATTATCAACATATAAAGACATAGATAATGTCTTTCTTAAAATCCAAATTTTATAAAAGCCTCGTAAAAAACATAAGACGAAAACTTCTGGCGTTGTCAAATATAAAAAGGTGTTCAAGGGAATCTAGGCTTTAGTATTTACACGTTCTACCGTGTCAGTAATTAAGTTACTTAAAGTATTCTGAGACAGATGCCGTCAGTTGATTGCGTCTTTCAACTTCGTTCACAGCGATATCCATTCCACTACCGGTAAACATAGTAGATCTATACCCCCCTAATTACGTTCCTGATGCGACAGCGAGTTGAAAAGTATCTTAAATATAGATTGAACGCTCAATTATGTATCGCACAGTTACGGTTACTAACATAACATATGATAAAACATAAAAAAACATTCTGATTTTCGAAAGACGTACGAGTCTTCCTTTTCTAAATATTCGCATAGTATCTGAACTCCATGCAAGTTTAACGATTCAATATATACTTGACACGTTTAAAAGACGCAATAATTCTGAAGTTAACCTTCTGCTGATGCCTCTGTTGTTCAAGTATCCCTTTATCTTACATACATAATTAACAAAACAATTATTTGAGTTCAAAACAGCGATTACACCTACAAAACATCGGTATTGTGGTATATTCATTACGTTTCTAAGTTTCGAAACTTTAATTTCACTAAGAAATAGACTTTCGAAACGATTTACTTGAAGGCAAGATCATAAAGTTTTTTAGGTTGAACAAATTATACCTTCATCACATACCACATGTGTGTATATTTTTGTTAATAATAAACAATATAGGTAATTTTTACACTTTTGATTCCAATTGAAAATAAAGCAATTAATGAAAGGAAATCAAAATACAGCATTAAAGACAGCCATACTGCTAGAAGGTGGGTGTTAAACCAATTACAAATACTACATATAAAACATCAACTATAAAACACGTTTGTTATCTTCACGATGCTAAAAAGAATAGTTTTTATTCACTATTAGCCGCTAATATAGAGACCCATCATTACGAATACTATTCGGATGCATTAAATTGTTATATTTATAGAACATTCATACTGGACTTAAGAGTCAGGATGGCCCCTTTCAATTCATGCCTTAGCCGTAATTTTGTAATATGTTGATGGATATTGAAATGATTTTGCACAAATGTAAACCATCATTATAGCAATTGTCTCGAGTAACACCCGTCTCTTTACCTCAAAGGCAACGTCACAAGCAGAGGTCAGATGTCAAATATGGCCATTAAAAAGCATGGACATTCCAGTTTCGTCCATAATTTTGCCAAATATTGATATATTTTGTAATAACTTAGCACAGATGCTTACCATATAAAGACGACGTGTCGCTTGTAACACACGTCTCCCAACCTCAAAGGTCAAAAAGACATTTGGAGCTAAAAAAATAAATTTTGTAATTAAACATCTTGTCCGGTTTGTAACTGTGGGGACGGCGTGTCGTTTTTTATGTAATGACAAGTGAGAAGATTATCATATATTATGTAATTGGGTGTTAAACATCTGAATAGTATTTCAGATTGGTTTTAATCCGACATCGGCCTATTACAAGGTGAGATATGTTCGCCGATAATGTTTTCGTTATTCTCAAATGATATTGAGTTACACTTACAGGCTGATATAAATGCGGGCATTACTATTGATCAATTATCAATCTATATTTTGTTTTTTTTCCGAGGACGCAGTAATAATCTCTGAATCCTCTGATGGATTACAATCGTTCCTGAACAATTTACTTGAGTATTGCACGAAGTGGAATATAGAGGTCAATGTCAACCAGACAAAATGTGTCATCTTTCATAAAGGCAGATTTAAAAAGTCATATAATTGGGTTAATGACAACAATTCTCTTGAAATCGTGAACATTTTTTTTATATCTAGAAATGGTTATGTCAAGCAGCGGCGCATTTATATGAGTCACAAATAAAATAAGTGTTCCTTATAGCAATAGCCAACATTTCAACACTAGATGTGGTCAGGTAACAGATTGTACACGATACGAAATGCACTGGTTTTTTTTTGTGGTACAATGTATTCAACACATGTTCATGTCCCATTGAAGTGTTCGCGTGTCGTATGAATAGATATCGTAGTGGGAAATTAAAATGGAATATATTGTGCCACACACAAATAAAAGAGAGCCTTTTATATCTTGTTAAATCTATGTTACCAGAACGAATCTAGCGTTGACATTTTGGCTATTGCTATAAGGAACACTGATTGCCTATGTCACGCCGGGTATGCGAATACTTTGATGACGGATTGCACTTCGATAACAGAGAACAAGAAACGCCACGGGCGAAAGGTAAGTTCCTCAGTTTTTTTTAAGTTATATCCTAAAGATTAGTTTTTGAGACAAGACACATGGTCGAGTTGGTAAATGGTGTACCTTTTGTATTCGGAAGACGAAATTTCACGGAAGAATGGTACATTTTTGCACAAAAAAAAAGAAAATTCGGTCGGTAAACAGCATAAACTGGATGAACAGTAAACATTTGAACACAATAAAACTACTTAGAAATATTGCAAGAAATTGTTTCTATTCCAGCATGTAGAGTTATCACTGTGCTTCAAATACTGAAATTTTGATAGTATTCCATTAAATATTTACAAAGATAGAGCATGTTGTAATAGGTGGTATACATAAAGCTGCAGGCACGTTGATTAACGATAAAGGGCACTTTGGATTACGGTAACTTTCAACAAATTGGGCACTCTTATAACCGAGTTTTATCTTCTCCCTGAAATGCATTTATGTATATTATGGCTATTTTTTTCCTTGTTTTTAAGTACGAATCAAGCGCGACTGGGAATCTATGCATAACTAAATAACAAACACGTTAGAAATATAACAAATGGCGCTGTTCGTTTTTTAAAAATCACATTACTATTATTTTATACTATTAATATTATAATTTCAATTTTCAAATAAGCTTAAAATGCTTATTTCTGAAGAAATAGATTTCAAGTGACGACCGGAAATAATTGTCTAAACAATGAACTTGTTTTCTGGTGGTTACATGAGATTCAGAGAGATGAAAATACAATGGATCATTAGAGGTCTTTAAGAGGCGAACACACATTTGTTCTTCATAAAAGCCTATGTCGTCGATGCCCATTAGCATCGACTCATCATGACGATACTTATACGTAGCCACACAATTAAAAAGAGAATGGAAACTCCCCTTATCTTGAGCTCTGCTTATATGGAGCACTTTCCTTTACGCAACGATAACGTTTGCTCGAAGTGCGATTCACCTGACTCTTAATTATGGTAATGGTTGAGTTAAAAGAATCACGGGAAAGAAATGTGAATTAAATCGAAAACACAACTGATTCTGGAAAAAAGGAATGCTTACATGAAATGTTTACATGTCATATTATGGAAACACAGTACCTATTCAGTCAAATGTATGCTTATTTTGTCTTTTCACAGTATCTGAACCCATGAATAAGAAGACTATGTCAAAGTATAGGTGCTTCTATTGTAAAGCACCTTCATACATAACAGGGGAATATTCCGATATTGTGGAGCATTGTGTCAAAGGCCAAAAGTGCCGGACTTTAAACAGTCTTTAGCATAACTGGCATCACAAATTCCACACGAGAACCGCTCACTAGTACACAACTCCTCTTCTACACTAATGTCTAACAAAGAACAGTCGGCGGCATTCATTAACTCCGATTCGCTCATCCTGTAATACATCATTTTGTCACGTATATCCAAGTTCATATGCAGAATGTGTTGTGTTTATATTGATAACAACTACGGGTATGCATAACTTTGACACCACTATCGTGTGATTTAAACGACCACCTGTACCTTCATTGCTATTTTCATTTACTGGCATTGAGCAAAAACGTTCCACTAGAATTTCGGAAATTCATAGCTGCTGATATTCGTCTCTGAAAGACAGGTTTAGCACAGTGACATGCTTTCTAATATATATGTAAATGGCCTTATTACCTTCATTAGGACATATAGATACATGATTTAGATCAACCGTTTCGCTACAAGGAACGTAATTTAAAATTGTTTAAGCTTGTGTACTATGCGTAGATCCGGCGGTTGGGTGACTCGTAAACAGGAAAATATATGGTCATCAATATATGGTCATATAGACTGTACTCAACAGACATATTGATTTAGTTTCACGTTTATCTTTTACATTTTTACAAAATCATAATCATATTCCAAAGGGATAAGAAAATGTTTCGGTAATTCGTTTATAATTTACGTACGTGCATACATTGTTATGTATTGCCTGCTTACTATAACAGTATTCCACAGGGAATTCTGCGTTTTTGATTCACTAAAAAGAGTGTGTTATATCTGGAAAAAAGTATCCAGTAATCGGGAATCAAAGTGCAAATGTCATTGAGATGATCGGTAAACGAAGTGTCCATGAAAAATGTGCATGCGACTCTTCAAACATTTGAATTTCCTCAAATACGTTAGAAAACTAAAATGTAACAGGATATAACATTAATGGACATATTGATCTTTTATTTCGAATAGTAAGAACGTTCTTCATTTATTTCCAAGTATGTTAATTTTGTTAAAATATGTACTGATCATCCGATTCATGCTGATTATCGATGGAGTTTTATCGTTTTTTTATAATTCACCGTTTTTATGCGAATTTCTTTCTTCGCAATACGGAGTGCTATACCATTTATCACCCAAACACTGTTCCGTGTCTGAAAACCAAATGAACAGAACATAAATGCAAAAAAAAAGCTGAAGAACTCAACTCTCGCGCGTGGCTTTTGTTGTTCTCTGTCACCGAAGTGCCATCCGTCATCAACGTATCCGCATACCCGGCGTGTATGTGTTAACTTTATTTTACGAAATATTTTACGAAATTTCCGTTTATTTTTCGTTTATTTGGAGCGTTTTAGGGTCTTTAAATATATATTTAATGCTTCATAATGTATCGCACAGTAATGGTTACTAACATAACACTTGATATGCTTTACCGATTGTAAGCGTTGGACAGAGGTAATGCATCGTATAGAAATATTTTGGGATAGCTATCGCGGTCGACTATGTTCATCAACTTTTGCTGAAAAAAATTACGATAGATTAAAATCCGGAATGTGAATATACCATCATATGCGAGAAGATAATACTATTTTATGTGATGACAAGTGATGAAATACTGAACATTATTGGAGAAATAAGCGTTATTGTCATTTCTCACTAGCTTGAATAGGGACTACGATTTCGAAATGTTTAATTTAATTTGAATGGCTTGTCACATTCATCATAGAAACTCTTAAAACATTACTGAAGATAAGTACTAGTATATGTTTACAGTATAGATGATTCTCACAAATACTAATTATATTAAGATAAATGTCGATTACTTTTTGTTTAATGCATTAACTCTTTCATCAATACTACTTTTGTCTCCCCAGTCGTATTTAGACTTTCTGACAAATTATCTTGGTTACTGGAGAACTCACCACGCATTCTGATCCGATCATCTTGGTACAAACATAATTTAAAAGGTACAGGATTTGCAATCCACAATTGTGCTTGTCCGAGTCCGGCATTATGTTTTCAAGGTCAACTTTTCAATTCGCTTACTTTACAGTTTGGAAATAAATGGAAACGAAAGCAATAATTGAATTAATCCTAATCAGATCACTTTTCCATCATACATCTTCGCCAGTTTTACACTTTATGGAGATTGTTATCACTTTATCCATATTGTCTACGTTTTCATATTTTGACCGTGAATTCTTGTTGTATAATAAGAAATTGTTTACATTGCCGTCATGATTATTCCGTTCAAAACCGCATCCTACCCAAGCCCCATTTTATATATATATAATACCATGCATTATTGATAGCGATATTTGAAGACATATGTATACATTCATGTTTACACCATCCAAATTTGAGTTTAACCGAAAGCTTATAGGTAAGTGCACAAAGTATTTGACTGGTTGCTGTCTAGTTCGAAACGTGAGTTCGGCTAAGGTTTAATTGTTTACATTCAAATTAATGTGTACATTTAGTGCACGATTTTGTGTAGAATTATGTTAATACGTTTTTGTTTACAATTTGTGCAGCATTAAGTCAACTGCTTCTATACCGCTACTACTTAAGTTTAGATTTAATGAGAATGGGTTATTATTAAATTAATTTGACAATAATATCTATTTATAACAAAATAGTCAAACAGGATTCTTTGTTAAAATTCAACAGACACAAAAGCTAAGCTTGACCTTATGATAACGAGCTCTTCATTGATCCACTGCATCACCACAATGTGGGGTGAAACTAATACCGTTGTTTAGTGTATCACATGTTGTTATCGATATCATTGTTTTGTTCTCGATTTTCTTACGGACAATGTCGAATGATTGGCGAAAATTAATGTGAGCCAGGTTGAAACTACCCTTATCATTTTGTCTATTTATAGACCCTGTAGCAGTCCCTACACATTACGTTTGAAATCTACGGCTCATTTATTGCAATCAAACATGGCACTGGGATGTTGATGTCTTAACCCAATTTATACACATGCTTGAGACAATTGCATGGGTATAAAACCTCTTAAAAGTAACTAATATGAAGATAATAATTAGAAGCATTAAATACAAAGCAACATTGTTTGCTTTTGGTTTTCAACGGTGCTTTACTTTTCCCAGTAAAGTGAGACAATTTACACATTTTCATTCGCACAAGCGCTCGTGAAAACATTATTGTCTCTTTTTCCGAGACAGATAATTCACGGCATCACCCCGAAAGCAAACAAATACTCTCTATAAATGTGTTCTTACTTATAACATGCGAAAATACCGGCGTATGAAAGCAACGGAAATTCCTGCAATGTTTACCTAAGGATATGATTAGCAAGTATATAACTGGTACTCATACTGAATGCAACGAAGACAGACAATTGTATCAACAATGACCGGATGAATGTTATAATGATTGAGATTTTTGATTCTGAAAGTGTTTGTAGACTTGTTTTGTTTCACAAGTTATTCATTGCGGAGCATGGTGTTAAACGACATTCGACTCTCTAGACATTATTTGCGTTACATCTTCATATATGTATACAGAATGTGTTTATGTTATATAAATAATGAAAATATTAATACTATAGCATCGCTTGATTTGATGGTTTAGCACATTGTGTAATAACTGTAATGCCTTAAATGTAACTTAGAATAATACATACACCGATAAGGGAAAACAATACTGTCCATTTAATGTTCTGGAAATCCAATAAATGGTCTAATAATTTTAAAACGTTACACTTCAGCTACATAAGCGTGAGAGAAATCTTATTATAGATGTGGTTGATAATTCATGGCAATGTACTAATTTTCAAACAGTATGAAACTAAACACATGTAATAGACATGATACAAACATACACAATAAACAGATATACATGATTAAACCTATTAATAGTTGATCGTGGCATTAGTGGAAACAACCGTACTTTAGTTTTAGAAATGCCATACAAACGTTCTGTTTGCAAAGGTTACACTCAGGATCTCCAAAGGGCGGGGCAACGCAACAGGGCAATTTTCGCTTGTCATTGGGGACTATAATAATATCAGTAAATCACAACATTCCTGTAGTAGTCACTTAACTTTATTGATGTATAACTTCATATTAAATAAGGCAATGTAAACGAAATGTGTTCACTGCACTCCTTCAATCAGACGCACTGACCTATTGTCCCTTTCTGTAACATGTGCGGGCTCATCTTAAATCATTTTTAGCGCCCAAGCACTGGCTATTTTCCATGATTTCATCAACATCAATAATTAAAACTGGCATCTGGTTTGGTAAAAACATTTGCAGATTATTATCTGGATCAGTGGACGTATAATGACATAGATTTGCCCGCACTGACCTTTTGTGACTGTTTTAAAAAGGTTGCCGGAATAAAAACAATAGTTATAATAAAGGACTATACATTGAAGGGTCTATTTGAGTGTAACAAAATGTTGCTTTATATACCATTCTGCCGAAACTTCTTTCAAACGCTGATTATCAGAAATCGTGTGATTTAAGGTGTTTTGTATGGTCTTGGATATTTATGCAATACTAAACACCATGGACGGCCTTCTAGACTTTAAGTGACCGACCAATCCGACATAGGGCTGAGGCCCGAGGGTTGAATTGAAGTCAGTTAATAAATTAAGCGCGTAGCGACCCGTACTCGTGTTCAATTAAACTTCGATACTAAATCTAACAAAATAATGGGTTTTGCAAACCGTTTCGTCTATTTTGCGAGCGAAACATTGATTTTCAGTGTATTATTAAACACAATGGTGCGCATACATACTCATTGTTGTCAACCAGCTATCCGTCGTGTCTTTGCGTTTTCGACGATGTGTTGAAACAAATAAAGAATAATTAAAGTCTATAAGAAGACCAATATGAACGTTTACATTTGAAGTTGTATTATTATTCTTCAATTATTTATGTTGAATAAAGTGATATTTTAACAACAGAGGCATCAACAGAAGGTACACTTCAGAATGATTGCGTCTTATAAACTTTTCAATTATATAATGCATATAATTAAACTTGAATGCAACAATGATACTATGAGTATTTTAGGAAAATGAAGACTGACACTTCTTTCTAAACTAAGTATTTTCATTATGTTTTTATCACGTGTTATGTTAGTAACCGTAACTGTGCGATACATAATTGAGCGTTCAATCTATATTAAAGATACATTGCAACTCGCTTTCGCAGCAGGAACGTAATTAGGGGGTATGGCTCCACTATATTTACCGGTAGTGGAATGAATATCGCTATGAACGAAGTTGAAAGACGCAATCAACTGACGGCATTTATCTAAAAAAACTATAAGTAACTTAATTACTGTGACGGAAGAACGTGTCAATACAATTAGCAGGTCTATGACATAGATTCCATTGAACCACAACTTACATTTAACAACGCCAGAAGTTGTTTCTGATGTTTTTTACGAATCTTTGATAAAATTTGGATTTTAAGAAAGACGTTATCATTACATGTAAGTGGTGATAACAGAAATCTTGTATACTGACAGTAGTGTCATACGTGACATCGTTTTATCTCGAGCAAATGCGAACTTTTATTTTTACAAACACGGGTGATATTCAGCGTGACCTAATGTTTCTGTTTACTGTATAACATGAAAACTGGATTGCAAACATGACGCTATAAATAAAAAAAATAGTCCGTTTTTAAGGTTTCTGGTTCTATTACTATAGAGAAGATCATAGATGAAATCCAAAATGTGTGTATTTCATTTTATGATAATATTGTTTTTAATTGCATGATATGTGTGCTGTTTTTTGTACTGTTTATATGAGAATATGCTTATTTTCATATTGCTGATATTAGGCAGTTTAAAAAGAACAATCTTAAAAAAGTGTGAAACTCCGTTTGTACATTGGAATGACATTAATTGTTAAGACGAAGCGTGGATTCGTGAATATTATTTGGAATATGTGTTAATTATTTAACGAAACCGTATGTGGATCACTTAAAACAAATTACACTGTTATACGTTATTGCAAATGCCCAAGTTATAGCTACAAATTTGACTTCTTTTGTAATAAATGCATATTTTGGATTTTCATCGGTCGCCTGTTAGGTGCCTCGTTGCTTATTTTACTCGAACCGCAACTTTACGAATTAAAATGCATTTTTTTTATTCAATATAAGACATACAATATATACATGTATATGATCACAAAACAAAATGAAATAATGCAGCGATTATATTTAAACATGTTATACAAGATATACTTATAGATCTTTGTTTGACCTTGTGATTGAATAAAGATGAGTTGCATACAGTGGGTAGAATGCATCATGGTTATTTATTTACTATGCTTCAATAAAGATGCATCACTGGTGTGACACCACTGGATCCACGCATACGTTTTATCGTATTGTTCAGACAGTGTTCGATCAATTATTATGAGAACAAAACGTTCTGGTCGTGTAATAATGTATTGCTTATTGCATTCAGTTTCTTTAATTTGTACATTTTTAACTGTTTCGTAATTGCACAGATAAACAACCATTATTGTCATGGTATAACTTAAAAGCCATACAACAATTAAAAACAATTTGCAGTTAAAATTGGATTCAAATTCAATAAGTACATTAACATTTTCACTTAGAATACTATACCAAACGTTATTATAATGATTACAATGGTAACGTCGGAATCCATATAAAACAATGGAGAAGAACACTATAGTGATAGAACAAAACATCTCGTGCATTCTGAACTACCTGAATATGCTTCAAAACGTGTTGATTTGTCAGACCGCAAAAAACATTTTTGTAAGATTATATTAAATAGTGTTATTGAATGCAAAATTGTTATCTAATAAATCTAAGTAGCAAAAGTAAACGAGTTTTTCAACTCGGGAGAAAGTATATATTAACAACTTTTAATAAAACAGCTTCTCAGAGTGATCTAAACAATTTGGTATAATTTTGAAATACATTTGATTTTTTTGTAATGAATAAATAACACAAAAAATACTTTTAATAATAATATAGACCCTCCTTAGTATTGTTGTCGTCTTTTATTTCTTAAATAAATCGTGATAGTTTATTCGGCATACCAAATTCATGATATGTATTGTTCGCGTGAAAACAGTTTTATATGAGTTGTATTGTTACATATCTTAGTTTAGGTTAAAAAGCAGGCAGTTGGATATATTCATCGCAGTTTGTACTGATATTTCGGTAGTTTAACTATGAAATCAGTGGAGTCGACAAAGGCCATACCTTTCGGTTGAATATAATGTTGTTGTTTTTTATATTTGAACGACTGCTTCCAACAATACAATCCAGCTACAGTAACTGTTGGTACATGGCACCTACGCATGCTCATTAGACTTGCTTTAAAGAATTTCCAGTTAATGTAATTTGGTTAAACAAGATACCACCAAATGTGTTTATACCGGTATAAGGCGCCATTTCAATAGCAATTGAATTCAGGCAAATGGACTGTACTTGTCACTAGGAATGGTTATTTTGCGAATGAATTCCTTAGAGTCATTCAATGTAATTTAATATCCCCTATTTACACTTCTGCTATTGAACCCGCGAAAAGTTACTTACACGATTAAGAAGAATGAACTTTCAATCCACGGTGGTCAGTAGTCGAGTGGTAAAACACTGGTCTACCATTCGAGCGGTCGTGGGTTCAATCCCTGGCCGGGGCACTGGAAATTTCAGAAATGCTTCAAGTGTTTCCCACCCAAGTAGAGATGTACTGGTATGAAGCCCAGGTAATTCTCGCGTGTATCGGTGCTATACACTGAGCACGTAAAAGAACCAAGGGATCTATTCGCAAAGAGCTAGGGTATCGCACCCGGATTCCTTGTATCTCAAAAACTGTCTCTTATACCCGCTGTCTCTTCAGCAAAACCAAAGGACCCCATTGGAAATAAGTGCTTGCACTTTCATGGGTTATCCTTGACTGCAAGGTCAAAATAAATACANGCTGAATCCCCTCTCGCAGTCTGAAATACACACAATTATTGTAAACTACTCTGAAATAATATCTATTGAATCGCTTTGATTTGAATACAAAGAGATATTTAAGCAAAACAAAAACATCATTCGTTTGTTATTGTGCTCTTGACAGCCTAGTCAAGTACCTACCAGCTGTAGATGTAGGGAGGAGCAGGCCAACAGCTGCCAGCTTGTAGAGCTGGTCGTGGCTGTTACGCAAATGGATGGTCACCCACTCCATTGCCTCTTCAGCCTTCTTCTCTGTGCCCTGTAGGCTGCCTCGAACCTGCCTCCAGTTGTGCAGTGTTGCGTCAACGGGAAGGTTGAAGTGGTCAGCCAGTTTCTAAACAATAAAAAGTTACACTGATTGATTTTATAAATATTGTCACACAATCTGATAATTAACAATTGATTATAATGGAGTACATCTTTGAAATTATATTGGTTGACTGTAAATATCATGTTCCAGTTTAGTGCATTACCTTGATGTCCTGTTCGCCATGGTTGCCCATATCTCCAGTGGGGAACTTGGTGGTGTTGAAAACCTCGAAGAGCTGCAGCAATGGCAAGTCTGGAAATCGCTCTTCTATGTTGGACATCAGCTGCTGCACAAAAGGCCGGTACAACTGGAAATGAGTTGGAAACAGATTAATTATTGATATGCTAAGTGTTAGCTTGTCTTTGTATTTCTTTACTAATACATTAAGATTGTTGCAGCTTAATGAACTCCTATGCTAGCATACACATACCTTGTCAGTGAAATTATGGACCTGCTCTTCAGTGGGCACAGTGATGCCAAAGCCATCGGCATGGAGACGGGCCACTCTATCGGGGGCTGCCTGGAAGTGTTCTCCTGGGGTTTTCAAGAGGCCCTGAAGAATGACCAGAGTTCCAAGGACTAGAGGCTTGATGCATGTGTAGATTGCATCTTTTGCCTGAAACACACAGAACTATATATAAACTCGGGCTTGTGTATAATAATACACTTAAACAAAATAAACGGAACTGAAAACATAAGAAATATAATTAACACTGAATGAAATACATTTAGTATTCGTATTTTGTTTACAAACCTGCATTGCCTTGGATAGATCAGAAAGATGTGGAAGCACGTCACACATCATGTGCAGTGACAGCACAAACTTGTAGTTCTGAGAGAATTTTGCGAGACCAGCTGCCCTTGCATCGTTTCTGTCTTCGGCCTCACGTTCCAAGCTTTTGTAAACAGAGGGAAGGCACCTCCTCAGGGTAGTGGTCGCCTTGTCATGTTACAGCCAACGCACATCCTTCGCCTCCACAAGCTTGAGATCTGGCTCCTGGAGTAACTCCTTAAATTACAAGATTTAATTACAACATTCCAAAACAAAACAGTATGAATCTCCACATGCTTTAAATATCATGATTATTTCTGTCAACAAAATTACCTAATAAATTCAACAAATAATTATGTTTGTGTTTGCTCTTTAAACGCTTACTTGAATCTCGTGTAATCCCCGCGTTCGCACAGCACTCTTTGCGTAGAAACGATACAAGTCTCCTATGATGTCCTTAAATTTGTGCATGTATGTCAATCCATTTGCTTCTTGTCCGGCTGCCAGGGCGAGTCGGTGAGCCACACAATGGTTGTTTATGAGGTGCGGTACAAGTTTCCTCAACTGGGCAGCGACACCATTTTTTGAACCCACCATAACAGGGGCACCATCGCTTCCGAAGGCACACATACGATCGAGTGGCAGATGGAGCTCTCTAAGGTTTGTTGAGAGACTTGTAGTGATGGTCTCTGCCTTGCCGTCGTTTAGTGGCAGTATTGACAGGAAGCTTGTCTGGCTCCTGCCATCTTTCAGGAACCTGATGAATATCATGTCAGGAATTATAACAGAGATGTTTATCAGAATATCAGGAATCATAACAGATATTTTTATCAGAATGTCATTAACAACAGAAGCTCTAACAAACTAGTAGATTAAAGTTGTACAGTCTTGTTCTGCCCCAATGTACCTGATATATACTGTCATCTCACTGATAACAGATACATTTGTTGTCTCATCCACCATGATGGTGTACCATGGGGAGTCGATGGCCTGGGTCAGGATGTCCTGCCGAATGAATTATATATATATATATATATATATATATATATATAGCGTATAGAATACGGATACCAACATCAATGAAAATATATTTCGTTCTTTTGTATACAATTGTATTTTGATGTGCATTTGCTACAGTTATTTTGCTATTCAAACCTTTGATGTTGTTTGTTATCACCTTCGGTTTCCACAAATAATTTCCACAATGAAAGTATTATTAATCTTTTTTCATATTCACCCGACTATTGTCGCCAACATGAGACGAAGGTTTTGTTTGATACATTCAATACATCTAAAATAAAATGTTTTTTTTCTTAGGCATTATGACGTATAATTACGATAAATAAATCAGTTTATGTGCGACACATGAGACATTAACGTAAGTCGTTCCCGATGTACTCGACTCCGAAGCCGATTGAAACATATACCACAAAGAAATGTAGCATTTGCATGAGACTTTGTATGTTAAATGAAACAACAGACGCAAATTAATACATCCAAAACAAAGGAAGTAAACACTGGTATCTGACACATTGACACATACACAGCATACAGTAAACACAACCTGTCCTACAAGTTTAAACTGGCCTAATGTTTTCTTATAATGCACTGTTTGCACTTTGAAAAATAAAACAACATGCTAAACTCAAACAAAACAGACGATAAGCAGTTATTTATCATTGAGTGATGCTTTAAAGTCAACTTAATTCACAACTATGTTTCTATTGACTTTTTTCACATGCTTAAAATTAATAGGCCCCAAACTGAGGAATTTACACTTTCGGCCATAGTTTAATTTTACAGGCATGATGGAATTAAAGATACAGTGGTGGTTAGCTCACCTGAGCACATAATGCTCAAGTCGGAGCTTTACCGAAATCGTGATCTCCGTCGTCCGTAAGAGCGTGTGTGAAATGTGGTAAACATTTCTTTGAATACTTCTCCTCCTTGAAGATTTTATCTGAACTTTTTCATGTGTCTTCACCGCACGATAAGAGCACAAATGAGCATACATTGATATGTGAATTGGTGTCATTAAGTGCTGACGATACACAATACACTGAACTAATTGCTTGCCAATAATGTTTTGTTTTAAACACGTACGGCATTAAATAATTAAAGAAACACCAGCTGAATAAACAATACACAACCAACACAGAGTTTTGACTGAGTATAACGGAAATTAAAAACGGAAAACATAGTCATTGTAAAAATTATACTGATTTCATTTATACAATGACATTTTCTTCCGCCTTTTTTACTTGAAGGGTTGTATTATTATTTCTTAAATGACTATGTCTCCATAATTTGTATTGTCAGCTAGCACTGATATTTTGATGATTGTAACATCCTCTTGCAAACAGTTAACACCATAACATAGGCAGCCCTGACTGATGGAGTTGGAGTACAAAAAAAGTAAAAATGGTTTTGATAATTAATCTTGCATTTGTATTCCATTTTATTTTTTTGTTGAACAGTGGCTTAAAGTGTTCAACTATGTATTTATCTCAGGAGAAACATTCTTGTTTCTTTCCACTACTGTTATAAATGAATTGAAACTGTAAAACGACCAACACTGGAATCATCGCATTGGAACGGTCAACCATTCGTTTTTAGTTATAGAATTCTGCACCGTTCATCAACCCGACAAACATTTCTTACAAATGATTTCAAGAAATTAACACTTTCTACTAATTCAAAAAGATTTTGTTTTGTAAAATTCTGATTTCTTTTATTCAAACAATTCTTTACAAAAGGCGATTTAGTTCGATGTAACAATTACAGTTCAAATCTGTACTTGAGAGTTCTTTGAGTTGTTCTGCCTTGATAATCCGACATTCCTGGTCAAACCAAGTTTTATCTAACTTTTGTGAACACAGCAGTGTAAGCATGTAAAAAGTATCTTATGTTGAACATGATATGTTATTAACATCAATTCGAACGTTTCTTCTATCGCATATTAATGGGTTCATAAAAGATTAACTTTAAATATGTAATATTTTCGATACATCTTGTCAGCGTTATCTCATTAAAAATACTTTATATGATTCTTAACCCTACGCTTTCTACTATATTGGCATTGAGATCAATATTTAACTCAAATTAAATGGGAAGATATAGTCCTCCCACCAATAGCAAAATGTTTTATTTTTGTAAACAACTCTTCACATGATAACACATATTATATTACCTGTTTACTATTACTATCCAAGTTAAAATAACCAAATGTATTTTCAGCATCACAAAATTTAGCATTTGCTATTAACAATGAAAATTCTTTTCACAAAATCAAGACATTATTTCTAATAAACTGGGTGATGACCATTCGTCATGAAAGCTATATAGAACATGTGACCGGTCTCTCAAAGTTCATAAGAGTGTATGACGAACTCGTATAACGCCTTTCGAGTATTTTATTCAGAAATAGTATTTGTCGCGTTCTGAGAAAGCTGGGCATAATGCATGTGCGTAAAGTGTCGTCCCAGATTAGCTTGTGCAGTCCGCAAAGGCTAATCAGGGACGACACTTTCCGCCCAAATTGGATTTTTGCTAAGAAGAGACTTCATTTAAACGAAAAATGTCATAAAAGCGGAAAGTGTCGTCCCTGATTAGCCAGTGCGGACTGCACAGGCTAATCTGGGATGACACTTTACGCACAAGCATAATGTCCAGTTTTCTCAGAACACGACACATATTTAAACGGGTGTTGCTATGATTTATATTTAGACATATTGTTTGCTAACATGAAATGCTATACCATTAAGGTGTTCGTCTCTATAGCTTGGTGATCCAATCGGAGAGATATACAATTTAAGATAGTATTAGTTTCTTTGTTGAAACAAACACTCGCATAAAGTTGGATGGATATAAAGACACACAATATTCAAGAGGAACGTATTTGCTGTATACCTACCTTAAGGGCAAGATAGAAACACTAGCCAAATGACCTACCGTTTACGTCATATTGGAATGCATGGATATTCAAATTTGTTATGTTAGGAACACTGTCACATAATATCTAACTTATCCGAGTAACAACACGATAATATATAGAAATTTAATATTGTACAGAAATAAACTGATAAGATAGAAATATGCATTATGGTAAAATGAGTCTTGCATCGTAGAATTGCAATCCAACAATATAACCATGCACATTCAAGAGTTATATGTGGATATTATTTCAAGGCAAAAACGTTTGCTTAATGGTTTAACGTCATTAGAGAAGTACTGTGGCAATTAAAGAAAAGGACAATACTTACTCGTTAAAAACTGCTCTTCGGTAGAATAAATCTTATTGGGCAATTAATTTACAATATGATGTATTCACTGTCAGAACATTGTATAGGGAGACATCACATATAAATAACACAGACTTGCATATAAACACAATTAACTACCTCTGAGGCATAACAATGCGGCACTCAAAATTGTCCGTTAGGTGTATCGGGGACATAATTGTATGTATAGCGTAATCACCTCTATGCATTCGCTCATAATTGAAGTTATAACATTGGACCTTTCGTCTAGATACCATGTAACCTAATATGCAAAACAAATGCAAATTTAGAACATATCTATCTTTGTTAAAGTTAATCTTTTGCGCAATCGAACACTTTGCCAAATTGAAAACATATGGATGCGCACTGAAGTATAACATACAATTTGGTTGGTTTACCAAATAACTAATTTATGGTTCGTATGACTTCTACAACGAAAAAGCTCATATTATAAGCAAGTATAATACGTTTATACGGCTGTTGTTTAATAGAGCAAATCTTTGTTGGAGTAAAATGGACTTTTTTAGTTGTAAAGTGTAGGACGGTTGGAATTGAAAGCTGGTTTAGGCGACACAGTTAAAAGGAATCACTCAGGCCGAAACAACTATCGCAAAAATGATCATGACATAGACATTGAGCCAATATTTTTACACTATATTTATCGTAAATTATCAAGTAATCTACTCATCGGTCAAATAATTGACATGCGCAATGCCCTTACCCTTTATTATTCGGTTGTTGTATTTGTGCATTTTCGATAATGTTTTGCAATATGTTTGAAAATCTTTCCATTCTTGATGTCCAATTTTAAATATTTATATCAATAGCATAAACATGATTTAAAAGAGCAATTCTGGAAATTAAAAGTCTTTTGCGGAACAACAAAAAACATCTATTCTTTTTGCATTTTATAATTACTATGTGATGGTGTAGAAAACATGTCTTAGTACATGTTTACGAAATAACGTGTTTTTTTTTCCATGTTGCAATATCCAGAAGTAATGGGACTTATGAAACATAATCAAGATTGATTTCCTCTCCGTAAGTAGTTTTATTAAAGGCCAAAATACAAGACCATACAAGACATAAATAAAATACATGCAGGAAACGTTTTTTAAGTTCATCGGGGGATAAATTCCGAAATATGGCTTTGTCTTTAGAAATGAGCGAATACAGCACTAAAACACAAACAAACGGCTCAAAATTCTCAATTAATGAACGAGTACCATTGGCTATTATATTAGAGGATCAGGTGAGCCATCTTCCAGAAGAATTATGAGAATAGCCTTTTGCCTCATCTAAAAAGATATTTTCACAATTTGTGTTATACCTGATTCATGTTCATTTTATTTCAGAAGTTAAGTAGACATCTACAACCGTTACAATTGTTTTATCACTGTGTTGAACTTCTATTTAAAATTGTATCCGACAAGAATAATGTATACCTCTTAAATTATCGCGCCGTTACTTATCGTTACAAAATATGCGTAATTGATCTTTAACCCGAAAATTTAAATGAATAGCATATTTCTTCATTAAATGTTCTGCTAATATTAGCAATCGTGTGGTTTTTGCGATATCAATTTATATAGTTTTATTTGATAGCATTTTTGCGAGTAGATTCATGTTTGCTTTTTAAACACATGGTGGTTAAAATATCTCTGCAAGTAAAATATGGTGTATAATATCTCCGGTATGTTCACGCCAATGTACTTCGCGTAGCATGAATACACTTGTAGGAAAACTAATTTCACGTTATATATAAAATGAGGTTAGAGAAAACATGTTGCCATTCATCTTGATATTCTTGTATTATATTTCAATTTCGCGAGAGGAAGTTGTGTTGATGCAGACGTCTATATCACATGAAGAGTAAACACTCTTGTACGTTATCAAATGTAATATGGCATGCCATTCATATATTGACGTAGACGAGTTTCCAATAAGTATATTTGTTCGTGACAATGCAAAATAACAAGTGATGAGTGAGATTAATATAGCAAAACTCGTCCTATTGTGTTGGGTCTATAAAGCGGATTAATTCGACGCAGAATATAATTGAATATATTTCGTACAATACCGCAAGACGTATGTACATTGATAACGTATATTACAATGAATGTAAGTGTACATTGTACCTAAGCGGGTGTAATAATGTAATAAAAAGGTCTTTTATTTACACGCTTTATTTGACAAAAGGTGTTTTTATGTTTAAATGTTACTAAAGTGACCCAATGTTGTTTCGTTATCGTGCAAATATGTGGTGACCAATAATATAGTGACCCAAGTTTGAAGTGGGTGTTCGTTGTTCATGTTATACTTAAGGCATGTATCTAGAATGCACGGAATTGTCAAGGGATATAGGCGTAAACCGATACATGTGTCTAGTAAAACGAGTACATTAAAACAACTAGAGGATATTCAATGTTTACCAATAAAGTCATTGCTGATAACATAGATATAAAAATAAAAAACGGTTATAAACATAATATTTTTATTAAAAAGCAACTCATTAAATTTGTTTGAATGTTTTAAATTTATGGTCGGGTGCAAGCACTATTCCTAATTACTGTTTGTTTAAATTTCGTATCTTAAATTTATGAAATCCCCGCGTCGGCTTATCGACAGGTCTGTATCGGCTGTTTTAAGTACCAACACAGATTCTGATGTCGCTTCTTAATTTCATTCGTGTGTCTGGAAAATGGTGTCACACCAGTCGTTCCCCACCATCATTAATATAAACACAATACTTTCTTCACCTCACAACTATAAATCAGAGTAGCATGGACGTTAAGATTAATGACGTAACTTTATTCATGCAACAGCGTCGTACAATTATTTTGAATACCAGCAGAAACATTCACTGTTATAATGACCACATATTATATTATTTATCTATAAACTTACCATACTGGACAATCAGTACTGCTTTTGTAAGCAAACGTTTGAGCTCGAGTGTCCACCCAATGACTTCCAGAATAATTGCCAGTGCGTTTCCTAATATTCAAATTACCTATTGGAATTAACGATGTTTTGTGCAAGATATTGAAATTAAGAAAACAAAGCATTTCATGTTGTTGATGTTGTTGTTGTTATTATTATTTGTTTACAATCAAATCACGAATTGCAGTTGGATTTAAAAGAAACGTTAGCGATAATGCGTATGTAGATATACCTACTACTATTTAAACATTTGAATTATGAAACAAATATTTTACATATAGTACATAAATAATGCACTAGACAAATACATATCAAATAGAATATAAGCTTATTTTCGAAAATATTAAACAATTTTAGCACTGATATGCCCATTAAGTTACAAAATGTCAATACACACCAAACAACACAAGAAACATTTTGGATTCTTGTGCTTTCTCTATATGAAGTACAATTAAATAAATATTGATTTATACTTTCGTCCAGTATACTTATTACGCCCCTGGACTATTCTCACGCATGCATTCAATTGTATTGAACAACGACAACAGAAGTCAATCCCATACTTGATGGTGTATTCAATCTACTGAAAACAATCGTCGTTTTAAATGTATTAGCTGAAACCTATATTTTATAATTAATAATATTGTATTATAAGATATAACATGGTTTCAGCCATGTTGGTTTTCATCCAGTTGGTTATTGTAAACATATGCAATCAGACGTCAACTGCAACACCAACATATAGATACACACGTTTGACACATATTAATTAAACCGTATGCAATATTATACAGCAATCATTGGGTATATGGTACATACTATTTATGTTAACATCATTTGAGAATACTGAAATAATAATGGTTTAAACCCCTGTTCACGGAAATACTGATATTGTATGGAGAATAATTTGTTCAGCTAGCCAATGAACATTCTATTTCAATCTTCAAATATCGCGATGATAATGAGAAAATTTCATTTTGTAATAAATGCTCTTTAGGCGGGATCATCAAAAGTATTATTTTCATTTCTTAATACTAGTATGGGCACTGTTTCCAATTAAGATTGCGTTTCTTCTTATCCAAACATTTCAGGGACATAATTATAAATACATTAGAGATCTTTATGTTTCTGCTTTATATTATAAGCATGTTTCACAATGCAAATATTGTCAGATCGGATAGGTGTTTAGGCAACATGACACTTTCGAATTATATTATGTTTGTATAAAAACTTCTGAGGACTTAATAAATACTGGTTAATAATGTGATCGTTCAATATTAATGTAAACACATATGTCGTATGCTGGTGCTATTTCAATATATTGTTGTAAAGTATGTATTTGATTATTTTATCAAATGTTGAAGGCAAATATGAACTTATTAATACCACCAGCAGTAAATCTAGTTGTAGTGATACTGTTTTAATTTCAATAAAGGTGTAATACGTTGACATCGACCTGAATTGCCAACGAAATTAGAACAACATTAATCAATGGACTTTTATGTGTGAATATTGTCTCACATTCTGAATAACAGATGTTTATTACTACCACTTAATGGGGACTAAGCGGAAGTTATAAACATATGTTATTCTGAAAGTGAGACAATATTGACAACCTTATATTCTGCATATAGTGGTCGACTGAATCATTTTATCTCAAACATTTATTTATCGCTAATGTTGTCAACATTACCATTATTATCAACACAAAATTTAAAAGCACACATTGACCTGTCTGAATGTGCTGGTTTAGTACCTGTCAAATGTAGCCGAATTGAACATGCCCGTCCTGAATTTGGTTGTGGGGTTTATTATTTGTATTCGAACGTGACAAGCAACAAGCAGTACGTATACATCACATACGTGCCGTTTGCATCCAGATAATGTTGCTAAAGACACGTTATCACGGATTCATTTAGCAAATTTCTGGAAAATTAAATAATCGTTTTGAGGGGTTATGTAGGTTTTTTATCAGATCTGTATTATTTGTTTATTTGGTTGGTTGTGGGGTATATGATTTGTATTCGAAAGTTACAAGCAACAGGTAATATGCATCATATACGTGCCGTGTAGATAATGATGCTTAAGACATCGAGAATTTATCACGGATGATTGTAGCAAATTTCCGGATGATTGAATATTCGTTTTTAGAAGTTGTGTAGGTTTTTGGTGATTTTAATTGTTTTTTCGTTTTGAAAAGCTGTACTATCGCCAGTATTATTTTGGCAATGTGTCATTGTCATAATTCCATACAAANACTAAGCGGAAGTTATAAACATATGTTATTCTGAAAGTGAGACAATATTGACAACCTTATATTCTGCATATAGTGGTCGACTGAATCATTTTATCTCAAACATTTATTTATCGCTAATGTTGTCAACATTACCATTATTATCAACACAAAATTTAAAAGCACACATTGACCTGTCTGAATGTGCTGGTTTAGTACCTGTCAAATGTAGCCGAATTGAACATGCCCGTCCTGAATTTGGTTGTGGGGTTTATTATTTGTATTCGAACGTGACAAGCAACAAGCAGTACGTATACATCACATACGTGCCGTTTGCATCCAGATAATGTTGCTAAGGACACGTTATCACGGATTCATTTAGCAAATTTCTGGAAAATTAAATAATCGTTTTGAGGGGTTATGTAGGTTTTTTATCAGATCTGTATTATTTGTTTATTTGGTTGGTTGTGGGGTATATGATTTGTATTCGAAAGTTACAAGCAACAGGTAATATGCATCATATACGTGCCGTGTAGATAATGATGCTTAAGACATCGAGAATTTATCACGGATGATTGTAGCAAATTTCCGGATGATTGAATATTCGTTTTTAGAAGTTGTGTAGGTTTTTGGTGATTTTAATTGTTTTTTCGTTTTGAAAAGCTGTACTATCGCCAGTATTATTTTGGCAATGTGTCATTGTCATAATTCCATACAAATGTATCTTGTTGCTAATAAAATTCGTCTCGTGTTGTTCAAGTCGGGGATTTACTTTTAATTATAATTTACTATTTTAATACATACAAATACAATTACGGATATGCAATACATACTAGGAATAATCAAATTCAAGGAACATTTTCAGGAGATAAATTGTTGTTTCATTCCGACTGACTTTTATTTCAAGCAAATAAACGAATTAATTGCCCACACAATAAGGAACAAACACATACAACTCAACAGTAAACAACAAAACTAAAGAAGAGATCAATGTCTGGTTACGGTCGACGCAAAACAGTAGGTTTGTTAACAGATTTGTATATTTATTTGTTTGGTTGGTCAATGGGTATATGCTATGTATTCGAAAGTTACAAGTTACTGGTATTATGCATCATATACATGCACTGTTTATGCAGATGATGTTGCTAAAGACGTTGAGAGGTTATCACGGATTCATTTAGCAAATTTCCGGAAGATTGAATATCGTATTTAGAAGATGTGTATGTTTTTTTGTGATTTGTATTGTTTATTTGTTTTGAAAAGCTGTGATTTAGTCATTATTATTTTGGCAATGTGTCATTATCATAATTCAATAAAATGTATATTGTTGCTAATAAGATTCGTCTCGTGTTGTTCAAGTCGGGGATTTACTTTTAATTATCATTTAAGATTTTTACTTCAAGCTGTTTATTAATCATACACATACATACACATACAATTACGGATATGCAATACATGTAGGAATAATCAAACTCAAGGAACATAATCAGGAGATAGATAAATTGTTGTTTCCTACTGACAGACTTTTAATTCAGGCAAGTGAACGAATTAATTGCCCACACAATAAGGAACTAACAAATACAACTGAACAGTAAACAAAAACATAAAGCAGAGATAAATGCCTAGTTACGGTCGACGCAAAACAGTGTGAGCTTAAATACATAGCACACATTTCTATTATATGAAGAATGTATTGGTAGGGTAATGCGAATTCATTTATTTTGAGAAATGCCTAGGCTCTTTTACATACGAAATTCGAAAACAAAACTAATCATTATTATATAGGCCGTGTGGGAGATAATACTTTAAGAAAACTATGCTACGATGGGACTTTAAATGAATACATATCAAACAATACGTTGGTCTCATTGGTGCAACAATATTCGCGTGACAAAACATTACAGAGATGCAAACAACATTTTTAGGAATGGTTCGTTGAAACAGTCCGTTATTATAATAGCTTCGCTGTTTAATAGCAATTGCATTAGACCAAAATAATTAATTTATGCTTGAACAGAAATTGTGTTATAATTTATTGTAACTGGATTACGTTCACTCAATAATTTACCAATTAAGTCTAAAATATAAAATAATAATTAACTTTTGCAAACAGTTTTCATTTTCGAGCTATTTTCTAGATTTTAATAATATTTGGAGGGGGGTTACGGTAAAAAAAGGGAAATACGTTTTGAAACAAATTGATCTTTTACAATTTGGCCACGATATTAAATCATTCTAATAAAATAAAATATCATATTTGTAACTTAAATATATTTAGCTGTTACTGTACTTTTGATAATAAGATAACAACCATTCAAGTAAGTTTCCAAACAAATATTTGTGTTGAACTATCTAACTCTAATTCAAATTGTTGAAGAGTCTGGAATTCCGAGCTTTGTTTTCCCATCGAGTATGCACTTATTTACTATTAAAGAAAACATGTGAAAAAGGCATTGTAGTGTTGACGAATTTTGCGAATTTGTAGAATTGTGCACGTCGATTGATTAACTTCCGATGAAGATTTTCTTGATTGGTCTTACATGCAGGTATACTAAAGAAAGGCACTTATTCACAGAAACTAATTAATTTAAATTCAATAAGCCTGTTCCACATAGACATAACTTTACGCTAAACAATTGGATTATTTCTAACTTATTAAATTAACAGGCACCCGGTGTAAACAATTTGTTTTACGTTAACAGATGGATTCCATAATTTATCGTACTGGCACTCGTCTGTCTTTTCTGCATTTCCGGTGTAAGGTGTAATGTAAAGCGTTTAATTAAAAAACACAAATATTGCTTTCATTAATTATATGTTTTAATTTAAGATTTTAGTAAAATGTATTACAACAGTAATGATTTAGTGGGAAATTGGGAAATGTAATTAATCTTATGTTGCATGAACGATTGCATGTCCACAAATTTTTTTTCTACGAGCAATATAATGAGCATCAGAAATAACCATCACACATATATTTTATCCAATATATATATATAACTGAGGAGTAGTAGAGGTTTTAGTATGGATTGTTATAGTGGTAGTTCTACCAAATCTACTACTTGTTCAATACCTTCTACTATTACTACAACTAGTACTTGTACTTAAACTACTATTTTAACTACTACAACCACGACTGATACCACGACTACAATATGTACTAGTACTACTACTACTGCTGCTTCTGCAAAACGTCTTCATCACTTCTTCCACTACTGCAGTTACTGCTGCTACTGCTACTACTCAACTACAACTACAACAACAACAACTATTACTACCACTACACTACCGCCAGACATAATTCCGTCGGACAAGGATGCCTCCACACACAACTTATATCTAAATACGTAGGTGGACAAAGCAACACATTACTCCAGACGCGCTAGTTAACATAATGTTTAATAAGGTATGTACATTTTCATCGCTCTAACAGCGATTCGTTTATGGCTCTGTAATTATTCTTAATATAGGAGTATTGTAACCAACAAAGATAATATGGAAATTCTTTAAAACATCTGCTTCTATGGTTGTTATGCATTGAATGGCTAAAGGCGATTACATTAGTTTTATTTATTACATTGTGTACTTGTCATGCGTTTTGTGTGTAATAAATTGTTGAGCAAAAGGTCACTTTTAAAGAAGAAACCCTTTTAGTAATGATTGTATGACTCTTTTGCTGAAACTAATATTTGTATCTGAGAGATTACGATAAGACTACGCCTCCAGATGTTGACAAGTGTTAATGCAAACCGTTTTCGATAATAGTTGTTTATGTTGTGTACGCACAAGTATTAGTTATGCATATATATATTAAAATACTGTAACAATTTTCATTTTGCACAGTCTACTTTGAATAATAACGAATCTATCATGTCATTCAAGGAGCGAGCGTTTAATAATCATAAGTCTTTTTTAGTTACAAAACGTGCACAAAGGGATTTCCAAGTTAGTGTGCTCGTTCACGCTATGCTGGCGTTTAATCAGTGTTCTTTATAGAGTTCAGAAAGTTCAGCAGACATAGGAAATAACATCATCTGTCACCATCCACATCCATGAAACATCAGAATGACATTATTGATATTGTATTAGTTTATAAGCTTATTTAATAATAAGATATGTCTTTCTTTTCGTTTGCTCTCCAAAATTAGTACATGTATATATAACACATTTAGAATTGACAAAATCATATTATATTCTGGCATTAATAAGACATCGTACTAACGATATTTATATACTCTTTGTTATATAAGCATAAAATATATTATTTATTTTTTTTGTATTAGTATGCATGTACATGCTCCAATTTCTATAAGTTTCGAATAAACTGATCGAATTGAAATCATGATTTTAAAAACAGATATGTTTTCATGTAGGTACTCTAATTCGCAAATAATGTGTGATACTCGTGTTCTATATATACGTATATAGATTATCGTGTTGTATATACACCTTCAGACATTATCGTGTTTTGTATAGACCTATAAACATGATCGTGTTCTTAATACATCTCTAGACGTGATCATGTTCTATATACTACTATAAACATGATAGTGTTCTATTTACACCTATAGACATGATCGTGTTATATATACACCTTTAGACTTACTTGATCGTGTGTTATATACACCTATAGACTTTATCGTATTATATATACACATATAGACATTATCATTTTTTATTTACACCTATATACATTGTATTCTATATACACCTATAGACATTATCGCGTTATTTTATAATGAGTATGAGCCATTTTCGATAAGTCTATGTGATCATAAATAAAATACCAAAACAAAGCACGCTTATGATAATATGTGTTACTTACACAATAGCAGATAATTGAAGAAATACGCTTATACTTTAAAAAAATAAATGCGAAAAGATACGTTTGAATATAGCAAACAATTGAACTACGAAAACTCGAGAGAGAAAGCCTTGTTCTTATCCGTTACTGAAGAGAACACCAACAATAAATATTAAATGATCAAAACTGGGATCATCGCCTAGACACGCACGCTGCGAAGAATCCTCAGGCCAAAAAAATAATAGGTCCGTTTCCGGTCTCCTTGGGAAAAAAACAGGGTCGGTAGGTAGGTTTTTTTTTTAGCGCGATAATATCCCTTCCCTTTAATCGCCCGGATCAAAAGCACCGGCGATAATCACTTCGCCCTAAAATCTGGCAATTATCATATCCATCACCCCGTGTCACTATCAATCGATAATTTCAGTGGTTTATTGCAGTTTTATGGCTTTGTTATACCTACCACGCTAATCGGGCCCTACGATAAAATCGTGGCCAGTTACTCACGAGACTGATGATAGCAACGGGGTGTAATCCTCCTGGAAACTGTGCTTTTCGAGCATTATCAAAACATTGTTTCGACACGTAAAGCGTTTTAAAAAAGTTGATATTGAAATTTAATATTGAATCCATTATAAATATAAGATAAAGGTTTTGTTGAATTCCCAAATGAGAATACACATTTTGTAATCCAAAACACACTTTCTAGCTTCAAATAAAAAGTCCACATGTATTTCCTTTGCCGCCCCAAAAAAGCGTGCGAAAACTATGCGGCAATGTACAGCGTCACGCCATACGCATGTAAAGCGTGCGTGTTATGATTTTTCCCATGTTTATGCTTACCCGACGCTTACGCTAGCAACATCTATTGCTCATGTGTTTTCCTGGTAAAAAGCGCACGAAAATTAGCGTGGGTGTATAAACTGTCGAAGGAAAACTTTGTAGCGAAGAGAATGCTTTATCTTTGACGTAACGCTCTTTTAAGTAGTTTTTTATTGAAACAGATTATGTAATGTGTAGTGTTTTACCGGAAAATCTGGTCAAGACTGGATTTAAGCTGAAGTGCTTAGATTCAAACGGATGATTAAAGTGAATCAAATAGCTCCATTTCGGCTAATAGAAAACATGACACGACACTGGGCGAGACACTTTGTTAATTGATGTCAATTATCGCAATTAGTGTCCCCAAATAAATGTGGATTAAAAGAATGTCGGTGTCTATGTATTAATTGGTATCTGTTCTTGGTAGATAGGTATGTATATTTTATGCACCATGCCTGTATTGTCCGTTTTCCAAACCGTGAAAACTTGCTTTTCGCGAGAAGTAGATGCCTTGAAATGATCCCGGACAGGGAAAAGATGAGTTGATGCCGACGAAAACTGCGAACAATTAACGTATGTCCCCAATTATGATGATTCTTAACACTCATTATCTTGGGCATGATCATTCTGTATCGAGAACTCGGACTGTAAACACAAAATTGCATCTGCTTAATCTGAAATGTCTCTAACAAGTTGGTTACAGGGCGATTCGCCCAAACTAAGTTCTATAAAACGTAAATTGTGTGAGATTGACTCTGAATCTAATTTATCTGACACACCTTCAAAGAGTTTTTCTAAATCACTGAATCAGGCGTCTTTTGACTGGTATGTTAAAGATAGTAAGGGACTGTGGCACTGTTAGTTTTGTCGAGATGCAAAATTCAAGGCTACCAAAGCTTATAATAATAGAAATGTATATACTTAGTTTGCTTGATATTACATCTTATATTGAGAAATGAACCGAAATGAACGAAAATGAACGGATTTTTTTTGGCGACCCAAATAAAAAGTTGAGGGTCGGCGCCGATTTAGGAGACACGGTCGGGCGACCGGAAACGGACACTTTTTTTGGCCTCACGCCTATGAAGACAATCGTATCCCTGTCTTATTCCAGGCATTACAGATGCCTCAACACAACTTATGGTATCTACTGCAACTGACTCAAATGCGTGTATAAAAATGTATAGGTATTTTGAAAGGTATAAAACATCCATAATTACCATTTGTATTTTACTTGGCCTTGATTAATGCCATAACATCCCATCAGACAAGAGGGCATGAATAGAGGTCAGGAAAACAACTAACGGTAATATTTTGAAGATTTTAAATTACGATCGGGAATTAATTCGCTGTTAAATAAATAATTCTAAAAGCATTATTATTTAAACAAAATGTCGTTGTATTAACATACAATGATGGAAAAGCATGTACATGTATCTTTTTATGTGCATATGGTCGCCATGAGCCATTAGCTTACTACAAATGTTTGTCACACATTAATGCAGACCACAATTACCTTATGACCTGAAACAACTATATGTAGCGTAAAGCACTTGTAAAAGCATACGTTATATCTGTCACTCATGTATACCATCAAACATATCTATGCAAGGTTTTAATACAACTTGTGTGTATTATGCCCAACACCACTTGGCTAATTCTTGTCATAATACTCATTAATCCGCATATTATTTGTATTCGTCCATACGCTCCCTTTCTCTCAAACACAAATGATTTAATGCAATAGTCCACTATGAGAATGGCTACATGTTTGAATACGGAAAACATACAGTGAAATTGATTAACACTTTTCTAAAACTTTATAAAAAAAGTATTTTATAAATAATACAATTTTATTCACCACACAATGGTTAATTTTACTACAACGTTTACTAAAAAGTCAGACCTTACAAGTATGAGGATTTCATTCAGTGAACATTTTATAATCAGTTGGCGTTCATTTGTTTTCTCGCACTGCGTTTGTTTCACTCAAACATGTTAAAGACAGTAAACATTATTCTGATAGTTTGTAATTAACACGTAATTCTTCATCGTCTTCGAATATATATATATGTATATTCGAGTGCCAAACAGTGACCTGAATTGCAATATGTAAGTATATATTTGTCTTAATATATAAGCATTCAAATTTGATTGTTCTTTCAGTAAAATAAATCGCCTACTGTTTAGATCTTCCGCCTCGATGTTGTTGCAAACTTGTTCTAGTAATTAATTTTCGAACATATTTCAGTACAGCGCAATACACTTTCCTAAACTTATTATCATACGACAATACTTATTATACGCGACAAATGCATTTAAATATACCCACATATTAACTTAGTTTAAAGTTATTGTTTTCATGTGTTTATATCACAGTTTTCTTCGATGCTTATTGTTGTAAACAACATCATAAAAAGAGTATTTGCCATTCAAATAACAAACAAGGGAATGTTTGTCTCAAATTAACTACATTAAATAGCTCTAATAAATACAATTACTCGTACTAGTCTCAATTATATTGATTTTAAGGATGTTATTTCAGCTAATTTTATCTACGACGTGGCGCATTTTGAACAGTAAAACAATTACCTAATGTGAAATATGTTTTTATTCATCATTAAGCTTTTTTTTATTAAACTAGTTGTGATGAAAATTCACAAAAATATGTTTGTCGAGTGTTCTGTCGAATGTATCAAATGTTGCTTAATATTTCAATCTAAGACTTGTGTACTGAAAACACCGAATCCATATCGGCCTTTCAGAGCTGTTGATTAATTTTATTCCTAGAATCTAGAATGCTTGTTATGGAATTAAGTTGTGTCCTATAGTTCACCTATTTTAACTCCGTTGTTTTATAAGAATGCGCTCAATTTATCGAAGTAACGGAACTAACTTCACATGAATTTCTTCGCTTTTATGATTGGACAAAGGCGTTTAGTTCTCGATCAATAATTAGCGGCTTGTTAAAGTCATCGAAGACGCGATACTACTTATATTTTGTTCGTAATAATACATATAAATAATGCATGCAGTTCATAGCTCTATAAACTGTTTTATTGTCACTCGCATTTGTTTTATAAACCCTAAGACGAGTAAATTTAGCAATGAGAGAAATTATCCTTTCATTTGTACAGTGGCCCTCCATTAAACTAGCTGACCGACTCAAACCTTTCACCTCCTTCAGAGAAGGCCCTACGTACTGGCAAAGGAGACAACATGCATCAATAAGTGTTTGACCAACCAATGTTTTTTATAATATTTTTTTCTCAAACGTACTTGCAGGTAGTAATAAAATACAAAGTAACAAATATCTTTGTTCTTATGATACATAATTACAGATACGTGTTTTACTTCATAATTTTTGTGCGGATTATTTAAATAAAATATAAGCTCACAATGATAACGAAGTCATGAATACGTTGTCTCCGTATACGTTTAAAATAAATAAAATGAATGAAACGTTAAACGACAAAACCTGAATATGTGATGAAACTAGTTATTATGAATTATATATATCTCTTTTTAAATTACTTTTTTTACACGAAGCAACGTATGCTAGTTGGCTAAATTTATAATGAAATTATTACTTGTGAGATATGTGATGTCCATTAAACACATACACTTCGCCAGCAAAAAGCTTAATCATCTGTTGACAAAAAGTTCAGAAGTCACATACATAAATAACGACATACGTCACCTGTCACAACAAAGTTGATCAGTGCGTCTGCGCCATTTCGGTTAAGAAGCCACATGGGAATTGTTATTGCGAAAAACACTACTGCACTTAGACTGTGACTGACTGAATGTAGATCAAAACAATGTGTGGTCTCATGTGTGCGACAATATTCGTGGCCGATCTTGTTTGTAAATGTGCATAATTATTAATTGACAACATTAAATCAAGTATTTATTTATTTAATTACTCTATATACAAAATTGTTCAAGATGATACTGTTTAAATCACTTTTGTGATTTGTGTTAACACCAGGACAGTGAAGTGAAATGATAAACCTTCAAAATATTGCTTGTTAAATTTGAAAATTCGTAAACTGACTGAAAACTCGAAGAAACTTAAAATAAAGCTGTTTAAAGAGGATGGGACCAGCAAGTTATCCATACAATATATCAAAGACCATGAAAAAACTGTACAAGAATGGTAACTTTTGAAAAAAAAGGTTGTTGCTGACCAAACCTAAACGACTTTATGCATACGTTATACACTCTTGTAGTGAATTATCACCCAGAATTCACAAACCTAACAATTCTAGAAAAAATAAGCATCCACATCCAGTATCCACACTGCTGGTTTTGAAAGGGTGTTTTCTGCCCCAAAAAGAATATTAACAACTTTCAGGAACAGGATTTCAACTAATGCCCAGCACCGCTTTATGGCCATGAAACGAAGAGAAAGAAGAATATTTGAACTTACAGATACACACACACACATATATATATGTTTATATTTAGTTGTATAATAAACAATTAATTTGTGCAATACTCGTTTTTTTAACAACTGTGCCTATTTCATGATTTGAACGAAATCAGAGATGTTTAACTAATCGAGTCATTGTTGTAGAAATTGTACAAAACATCACTGCGTACATACAAAACAACACTACACATACACATGAATAAAGATTGGATAACCGCCCATGAAAAGGCAAGTAAAACCATTGGTGTAAAACCGGTTTGAACACTAACATAAACTCACACTCAACTTCGTTTCAAACGAAGAAATAACACTTTCATATATTCAACAGATAAAATATTACATGTGTATAATATGTCTATTATGTTTTACGATTTCGTTTTATCTTACTCAACTCTATGTTGAACTTATAGCTTTGTCATTAATCTTTGGGTATTGCGTGGGTGAAAGTCGATTTTAATTCCATACTTTGCTTTTAGTTTACGGACAACTCTTATATTGGTTTACGTATATAATGTACACGAATCCTACGTACGTTTCATCTATACTTACATATTTTAACATGAAGTACTAACCTGCAGGCCAGGCGCATTGATTACCGTTCGTAATGTTCATGCGTCAACACAAAGAAATTTATAAGGTCTATTAATACCATGGTTGTCCATCTTTGATAACATTAATGAAACCAATATCACACAAATGTGCCCCGTAAAAAGCATCTCTAAAGCCTCGTCGAAATTAGCCGAAAATGTAAGAGCTATTGATGGATCGAAAACATTATTGTTATGTAACATTCCTTTTTCGTATTCATTTTTTCCATTAATAATGCGAAATTACAGTGTTAACAATGAAATCGAATATATTCCCTTAAATTCAGTTCAGTAATACTCATATTTACTGAGTCACTTGTTGCTTTTAACATTTGATGCACACAGCCTTATATGTTTACATACCTATTCCAAACTGAGAATAGGTAATTGCATTTTTTAATTAAGACATTAATTGGGATAATTGTACGATGTATGAAAAAAAATGAGGTAGATAAAATTCAAACTGAAGACGCTCGCATTGTTTCCGGCTGTACCAGATTTGTGTCCTCAATGTTACTTTTTAACGAAGTTTGCTGGGAAACTCTTGGCACAAGAAGGTCCAAACACAAATTCATTCTTCGCTTCAAAATGGTCAAAGCACTAGTCCAGAATATTTGTCCCCACTGTCCCCACAATCATTTGGTGAGCGATCCACAAGATCGTTACGTAATTCATCCCACTTAGATGGTGCTCGGTCTAGGACTTCTTTGTACCAAAATTCCTTCTTGCCCTCAAAAATTGCTGCTTGGAATTCACTTCCAGACGAAGCAAACCCTTGTTGATAACATATCTGATTTTAACATGGCCCTTGAGCTTAATAAACCTCGTAGTAATCCATGGTTTTATTATGGTAAGCGAAGACAACAAGTGTTGCACACACGTCTAAGAACTAACTGTAGTTCTCTTAATAAACATTTATATGATCGAAATCTAGTTCCATCGCCACTTTGCCAATGCGGAAAATAGAAGACACTACTCACTTTTTGCAGGTCTGTCCATTTCCTGCAACTTTAAGATAAACTTTAGTGCGAACTATAGAAAAATACACGGATATATCATTGCGCACATTATTGTATGGAGATGATAATCTTTTCCTTATAGATAGTTTTGCTGTGTTTGATGCAGTCCATAGTTTCATCAAAGGCTCAGGAAGGTTCAGAATGGTATAACTATCGGTTCTCTATGTTTTAACTTTTTTTTTCTTATAAATAATTTATTTGATTCTACTTTTTTTCTTAAAAACACTGTTTCAACATTTTTAAAGACAATTATGATTCCAATGATACTCACATACTTGTTTAACCTCGAATCATTTTTAATTTTTTGTTTTTAAAATGCAAATAACCGCCAGTATGTTTGTTAATATATTACTGAGGAAAGGGAACCTACTAGCTTTGCTACTGTTCCAATCCTATAAAATTAAGATGTTGGTAACATATCTTGTAAACACATTTTATAATAAATATGTTTAAACCAATTAAGACATTACGATAATTACTCTAAGGTATTTGACCGTAAGAATGTCTTAGTCCCAAATGACCAATTTTAATATATTATTAACCAACACACACAAAATGAGTGAGGAATGTTTAATCAATTAACAAACTTTAACGGCTTCATGGGTACAATGTTTGCGCCGATACCGACAGGTTTACCATTTTTTGTTGCAAGTAATTGTTTTTGCTATGTGCCGTATGGATAAATATGCACACATTGGTGGAGATTTCCAAACAGCACACATGTCTTTTATTTTATTCTTCTTTATATTTATAAACGTGTAATATGTTGTGTTTGTAACAACAAACCGAACCTTATATTTGTTTGGCGACCAAGCCTTTTCATTGGTATTCCAGGTTGTTTAGTGTGATACACATTTTGCTACGTTATATTATATAAAAAAATATAGAAAAATACATCTGATAAAAATATAATTAATGTGGATGAATTTGTGAATCACTTTAAAAACATGTCTGCAAAGCCCAACGACAATTGCTTTCGTGATGATAGTTTTCAGGACTCACCGACGAAGTATATATTGAGTGTCTTGATTGTCATTTGTCTATTAATAAAGTAATAAACGTGATTTTTGTCTATGTCACGACATAAAAGCAGTGATCTTACAGGAAATGCTGCAGATTTTTTCATTGACTGCAAGGAGTTTTTTGCACCCTATCTTGAACATATTTTCAATTATATTTTTAACACAGGAATGTATCCATAGTCATTGACAAAAGGCGCCATTGTTCCAATATATAAAAAAGGGGGAAAATAAATTTAACTATAGAGGAATCACTTTGGCCAATATAATGTCTAAAATATTTTCATTAATCCTTCGTTATCGCATTAATAAGTAGTGTGAAAGTGAAAACATATCTAATGATGCTCAATTTGGATTCAGAGATAACCGTAGTACGGATGACTGCATTTTCACACAACACTCTATAATCCAAGACGTCTTAGCAAATGATATGAAACTCTATTGCGTATTTATAGATTATAAAAAAGCATTCGACACTGTCATCCATGACGCAATGTCGGTAAAATTAGTTTAGTCGGGTGTAAGTTGTAAGATGCTAAATGTGATTAAGTCAATCTATCAAAATGTCAAATCCTGTGTTACAGATCCTGATAACAATTCCTTCTCGCAATTCTTTGATATTTAATTAGGGGTCAAACAAGGGGAGCCCTTTTCAACTCTCCTATGTATTCTGTTTATAAATGATATAACTGATAGTTTAGATTTTGAGAATCTCACTTTTCAGGATATTGATATACTATTTTTGCATATGTTATTATTTGCTGATGATATAGCGTTATTTACAACAGATCCTTATAGCTTACAAGCCCAGTTGAGTTGTATATGTACTTACTCTCGAAAATGGGGCCAAAAAATAAATGTTTAAAAGACTATAGTATGTATATTCCAAAAAAAGAAAACTAAAAATAATTATCTGTGGTCATTGAATAATGAAATAATTGAAATTGTTGACAAATTTACTTACCTTGGTATCAAATTCAATTGTAATGGTTCACTCAATGACGCTGTCAAAACCCTAAATGAGCAAGCCTTTAAGGCATATCATCACCTTCTGTCTATATTAAGTAGAGTTAAACTCGATGTGAAAACACAACTGTAACATTTTTACAGTTTAGTTGTACCTATAATTACATTCGGTTGTAAAGTTTAAGGGATATATAAAAATAATGAGGTTGATAAAATACATCTCAAATATACATCTCAAATTTTGAAAATATATATTATGTGTACCCTAAAAGACATCAAATGCAGCCGTCTTAGGCGAACTAGGACGTTTTCCATTATCTTTTATATGTAAAGAGAGGTCCCTTAAATTCGTGTGCAAAATTATTAATTCACCAAACTCACTTATACGATCTATGTACGATAAGAATATCACAGATAACACGTTTGTTAACACTAATATAAAACTATGCTGGACAAAAGCTATCCAAGACCTTATTGGTAATTTAGGATTTTGTTATGTATTGCATGAACATGTTAACATAACAGACCATTATCCAAAATTTAAACAACGTCTTCCAGATCAAAACGTCCAGTCATGGTATGATATGATAAATTCGCAAAGTAAATTATATTATTATGTTAAATTTAAAAAAGGATTATACATTTGAAATATATATATTGAATGTGATGATATAAATTGCCATAGAAAAGCTCTAACAAGATTCAGACTCAGCGCTCATTCTTTAGAAATTGAAACTGTTAGATTCTTATAGAAAACAGGAAATGGAAAATGTGTAACAGTAACATGGTTGAAACAGAATATCACTGCTTATGTATATGAACGCTTTATCAAGATTTAAGAATTAAGTATAATGTTAACCAATCGTTTTATACTGTCAACAAGTTCGTATCTATGATGTCCAATACTAACTCTAGAAAATTAAGAAATATTTCCAATTTTATTTACAATGCTATGTTAAAAAGAAATGATTACCTTGCTAGCTAGCTACTCTGTTGTTTCTTGTTAACGTTGAAAACCAATTATGTATTCACATATTCATCTAATTATCCATTTATGTGAAATTCTTTTTGTTAAGTATTTTGTTTGTGTGGTAATCTGTATGTATATTTGTTTAGTTTGTGGCCAAAGGTATGTATTAGCTGATTTTGCCAATAAACTGAAACTGAAACTATATTCGCTAAATGAACCTTAATTTAACAAAAATTAATAAAAAAAAGAACGTTTAGCAATTATTTGCTAGTCACGTTATACTCTTATGACATTTCGGAATCTTAAAACACAAGTTAACCAATACAAAAAATAGACGACCTACCTACCATAATTGTTTTGGTGATGTTAGTTGAAAAAATGACATTATCTTAAGTCCGAAATATAATACGTCAACCCTTAATATTGCGCAACATTCAAGCATACATGAATTCTTTGTGTATGTCACATAGCAAATTAAACACTTTAGGAAAGGATCAGCCGTTGCAATGAGTGATGCATTATAACCTATGTAAAAACCCATAAACATTTCGGCACATTTGACTGGAAGGCTTATATTCTTGATTTAAGGAGACGATATATGTTGCCAATATGTGTTTTTGTGTATTATAATTAATTGCATAACGATTATACACGTACCTTATTGTAATTTACTTATTCTCGTGCATTCTTTTGTTCCTCGATATCCGCATTTGTTTTATACAATTTTTTGTTCCAAATGTAGCTTACATACCAAAGACACGTATGAACTGTTTTTTTCTTAGACAAGCTTACCGTTTTAATGAAATTATTACGGCAGTAGAGTATCAATCCCCCTGAGACCCACTGAAAATGATTTTCGATTATTAATCTTAAAAACAAGTATGCCAGGATCAGACTTTGTATTTCAATTAAGCAGTTGGTACTTGATTTAATATTTATCCTTTAACAATACGCCGACCTGCGACCATGATGTTCAAGACCCTGCAAATTTTGCTTTTACCCTAATAATTCTCGTTACATTCAATTGTCATTCGCTAATAAAGTGACTGACATATCCTTTTTACGAGACAGCTAATGCGAATGCGTGTCTCCAAAGAAATAACAATTTGGATTTTAAGATCCTGACAGCGTCCCGCATAAAACGCACTTAATTTGTTAATGTGATAATATGTTTAATTATGGTGTAACCTTTTACATAAATACGGTCTAAAAATGATTGCTAACCGTATGTTGCATGTTATGTTTTGATAATCGATCGTGTCCAATAAAATGTATCTGTTTTGATGACAATAATGTTCAGAAGTATCCAGTGTCCTAAAACCTTAGCAAAGCCTGTGTGGATAACAAATTCCAAATGTACTTTACGCTAAGTTTGAACGCGCTTGTAGTTTTTGGATAATGAATGCAACGGACATCAAAAGTGTTACAATTCTTAGTGCCGTTTTATGTCCCTCAGTCTATACTGGGGGACATATTGTTTTTGCCCTGTCTGTTTGTTGGTTTGTTTGTCTGTTCGATTGTTGGCACAAACTTCAACATTTGCCATACTTTTTGCAATATTTAAAATAGCAACTTGATATTTGACATGCATGTTTATCTCATGGAGTTGCACATTTTGAGTGGTGAAAGGTCAATTTCAAGGTCATCCTTCAAGGTCAAAGGTCAAATCTATGGGTCAAAATCGCTCAAAAGGGGACATAGTGTTTCACAAACACATTTTGTTTTAATCTAATTCTACACAATCAAAAACGTATCTGTCGTGAAAATGTTTAAGCATACAGAAAAATTATAAACATTCTTTATGAGAGTATATACGATCGGTTAACAGTTAACTGGTACCCGAGTCAACTCGTACCGTGGTCAACTCGTGCCAATTATATCGTGACATAAATAAATTGTCTCTATAATTATGTTAGAAATATTCACAATTTATAGTATTTATGTTAAACATTGATGTTAAAAGATAATTGGAATTCATTCGCATATCAAGAATAATATGATTGTACAATGTAACTGTTAATCGATAAATTAATAAACACTCAACACAAGTAATAAAGTACCACGGACGTAATATAAATTCAATTGTAAATATGCAATAATATCGTTTTTTGTGTCTAATAACAAGACAATATCTCACTTTCACACCGCGTACTTTAATTGAAAAAAACGGATTCATATTTTAAGCGAAATATTTGAAGAAGAACGAAATAGTGCATTAAATAAAATGTCATTTAGTTGAGTTAATTAATCATCGCTATAGCTTAATTATGGTGGTGCGAGATAATGTCCAGTGTAAAACACGCGTACAGAAAATGAATAATGTTAAAAACAAAAATGACGAAATGTTGGAAATGTTTTCACCAATGTTATTTAATTTCCTGTGTACGGCAGAATTCTTATGCCAAAGACAGCTTGAAATACCAACATGCATTTTATATTAACTTATGTTACATGAAAATCTTACTACCGCCGCCGGACATTATAATCGCTTTTACCCGTGTTTTGATTAATACCTGTTCGCATTGTTATGATATATCGGTCTGTAATACAAACATTTTGAATCAAGCAAAAAAGTATCGGTAACACCCGGAAATTGAACCAATCAATGTTGTGTTCGTCTGCATTGTTATTGTAACTCGTTTACATGTGTAGAACTGAAATTAATTGATCAGCGCTGGGTGTCAATCGAAATCCAATTTGACATGTTTGTATGCGTACAATACAGATATGTATATAACAATAGACCCGGTGTGTATGCGTTTCTGGAATTTATTGAAATTATTCAAATTATTCAAATAAAATAATTACAGCATTGACGAAAGAGGTATGAATTTGCTTTGAAAGAATCAATAACAATGGAAAAGCAGTAATAACACTTGCTGACTTTATTCAGCTTTTATTGAAGCAATTTTTCATTTTGCATTATTACAGACTTACTAATTCAGCGCAAGTTTTGATTTAATTTGACGAAATTATGCCAAATTTAGTAAAAATTAGTTTTCTTTAAAACCAGATCTTACTTCGAAACATGATCGGCATCATCAATTCTTTTATTTGCGACTCTACGACTGTAAATGGGATGTTCCTTATCGAAATTGTAAGAATTCTATTTTTTCAATTTAATAGCCCCTGGTTGAGTTGTACGCAGATACATAAAGACTGATTCTTCTAATGAGAATTTAAGACTGTAGTTTATCTTAATAAACGTTATTAAAAGGAACATTTAACATGATTCTTTCTACGAGAGCAGAAGAATGCGGTTTATCTTAATCGACGTAACTAAAGGGTCTTAAACTCTTCTTTTAAATACGTTTCAAAGTTGATGTAAACAAGCAGAATTAAATACAGTTTCTTAACTCGTATCGAATGAAGCTACTTTATAGTTTACCGAACTGGTTCTTCTTTAAACCACCCACAAATAACTTATTTTTTTTAAACGTTACATTCAAATCATTTTATATGATTGACAGATCATGTATTGCTATATTTTGTCCTAAAATAAATAAATGCAAAATATCGAGATTAAGCGAGTTTTTCCTGTCTTTTTACTTATGGGCTACGAAAAACTAACAATTAATGGTAGTGATGATGATTATTATTATAAATAGTAGTGGTAGTAATAGAAGTGATATTAGCAGTAGAGGCAGCAGCAAAAGCAGCAGGCGAAGCAGCAGTAGCAGTGGTAGTAGTAGAAAAGGTAGCAGTAGTAGTAGTAGTAGTAGTAGTAGTAGTAGTAGTAGTAGTAGTAGTAGTAGTAGTAGTAGTAGTATGGTTTAAATGTCGAGTGTATAACTCGTAAACCTTATTATTTGTTCAATCGCTTCATCTTCCAAATATTGATCAAACTGCAACAGTTCATTCCAAACAATGTTGCACGTGCATAAGCATTGTTGAATGTTACGAGAAAACAAATATGGGTACTATTAAAATTAACATCATACTTTTCATAACAAAAACATCCTTATTTTGAATTATGTTTTCAACGTCCCATAAAGAGCAATACTTTATTATCGGTTCCATGTCATGTTGACGTTTGAAAAGAATATTGTAAACAATGTGGCGATGGAAACGTACATAACGGGGATCCTTGCATCTAATGTGAAAAACAAATCAGTTGACTACTTATTAATGTTAAAATATCATCATCATAGTGAAATTTAAAACGATCTATGTTGTATAAGACCTATTACAAATAAACCGTTCATACTGCATGTTAAATCGCTCTTTCAGTAGCCATTCACCTTTGTGCAACTAAATGAAATGAATATTGACATGATAGCGTTCTGTAAAAGTTGCTGTAACCCAAATTAGGATGAAAACTTTATTCAAAGTTATATGGAGTTTTTGCCACTTGCCTTAATATAAGACTAGCTTTACACGAATTTCTCTCCTGATTATATTTCTGGCGTGTTTTTATTGCTATATTTTTTATAATAATCACTTTTTGAAAGATTGTTTTAATTAATTACAAACCGTTTCGAACGCTTTGCGCCCACATCAGAACGTCCGGCGCATTTCCTGGTATGTTGTCGATGATAAGTTTCCAATTATACGGTTTGAAATACAAGCTGTTTGATGAAACTTTTGCCTGTGAAACGCAAACAAAGTATCGGTCATTCCCGGAAATTGAACTGATCACTACAAGTTGTCTTGCATTGTCATCGTTTCAAGCCAACATGAGAAGAACTGAATATTAATTTACAAATTGCGGGAGATCAATCGTGATCCTATTGTACTCCTTGATTTGCAAATTGCTAAACATAAAGCAAACATCAATATGTAAAGCTTTTACGGAAGTTGAGAACATTTGGATGCAAAACATCTTTAACAAAAATTACATTACTTAAACATGTTCGCAATTAAACATTAAGGAAATGAATAATTTATAATTAAATATTATAATTATAAATAGTATTGCCTGAGAGTCTAAGAGTAACAATATTCATTAACTCTGTTTTAAACCCATACACCCATACGCATCAATCATTATAACACATTTTTTTACAAAGATAGCATAATAATGTAAATCACTTATCCTATTTTGATAACGAAGAGGGGTAAGTCTATATTTTCTAACAAGACATGTTTTGTTTACAGTTGATGCAACTATGCAGAATTTAGTAGATTGTTTCTTTAGATTCACTGATGTTTCTAAGGAAAATGTGACCTGAATATTCCATCTTTATTTAACTTAACTTAATTTTATCCTAGTTGCTTGACAAATATGTCAGAATAAATATTTCTTGAAACCAGAAAATACAAATGAACAAGTAATAAGCAGCAGCATTTTATTTCAAAAACAATACAGTATGCATGCTTAAATACAAAATAAATTCTTAAAAAACGATAATTTGGTTATAGGTTAGCCACAACGGAAATACTTCCAAATGGTGGTTGTAGTTATCAACCTAGTATAATCACATATCTCCATTTTTGACCGTGGTACTAACGCATATCGAGCTTTGATGATGTTATATGTCAACGTCGTGGTGTATGCATTGTCTAGTATTCTATAAGCAATTGGTCATTTGCTTAAAATAAAAGACAGGCGAACAAGCATTTTTCTCATAATTATGTTTCTAGAGTTTTATTATCCCTATATATTTGATTTTAATTTCAATTTCGTTTGTAACGTGATTCTGACAACTTTAGAAGAAATACATGTATACATATATATTAATACAATATAATAAACATTTAAATTATTTAATTACAAAAGAGACATTTCTTGTGTACCATGATTGGCACATTATTTTTTAAAAACGAATTCTACATCTGTATATGACATACATTATGCTTTTCATGGAATTACAATTGCCAAGCCGGTGGGGAGGATGTTTAAACATAAAAAAGCATTATGAGTAAACCGAAAACAAATAAGGTTTCCCATATCTGAATGTTGAAAACAGTAGCAGTGAACGTTACTAAACAATATATAATAAATGTATATTTGCAGCGAATTTAATAATTGTATTGTGCATGTGTGTTCTGACCAATTGCAAACCAGTTAGCGACGTATTAGGACATTGTTTTGTAGGTGACATCGAATGACAAGAGGCATAGTTATTATATTCGTATATGTCTATTATTATCTATTGTTGGTTCCCATTATAATCTTTAGGAACCATTGGTTAAAGGGATAAAGTTCCTTCTTAATTTTCTCAATTATTACCTTTCAATTCTCCTCTCATTGTAAGGTTATATGTTTACACATTTATCTGGAAAAAAACATTGACTAAAATAGGGGCATTTTTATAAACGATCCCAGCAATATGGATCAAACCGCGTTTGAACATAATTCAATTTAGCATTTTAACCAACGGATTTAATAAATTATTAATACATATGTAGAAAATACACATTTCATCATGTTTAACTATAAAACAAATCCCATTATGTCATTGAATTATCAATCTTAAGGCCCGGCCATAGTTCTCTTTAAGGTACAAAACAATGAAAACAATGAACTGACATAATCCGTAAAAAAAACTTAAACATGTGTTTTCATTGTAGTGTATCCAATGATAACACTGTATTTTTTTTAAATAAACCTTTAAAATCATGAAGTTTATACGAATGCAACATAACAAACTTCGTTATCTTCGATAGTAAATGGTGATTTTAATTCAACTCAATAATTTGTTTAACAATCCTTTAAACTTCCTTCCACGCATACAATGACCAAAATACTCGGAACTTATCATTATGCAGAATGGACTTGTAACAAATCCCTGAAAACTCTAAATAAACCGAAGTGTATGTCGTTGTAAATTAATTTTGTCTCATTTCCATCCAGTGGTCAACACTCGCCGGCTGTATCGTAAAATCTCTTAAGAACGGCTTTATTACGGCGCCTGATAATCTGATCTACATATGCGCAGCTTTTGAATTCTATTCTCGATGCTCTTGTCTTGGAAAGAGATCGGAGAGTGCTTAAGTCTATCGCAGATGATATTCTCGATTTCTAATACAAGCGGCACCAAGAAGTAATAGTTTTGCATAATGATTTGGTGTAACAACGAAAATTGTGTCTAGCGCATTAGAATATGGCTCTCGTTTATTCTAAAAGCCTCTACTGTGGTTTCCTTTTATTTATTGCTCTAATTTCATTTTGTATAAGATGTCTTGTAAAAACATACATGTATACAGTATATTATTAACACGCATGCAAAAAGTATAACTCATTTTGTTTATCACATGTTGTATAAGAAGCGTAACTGCATGTTCGTAATCAAAGACATTTAGTATAGTTATTTAGTTTTCAACCAAAATTGTATATACAGTTATTATTTTGGCAACTTAAACGTTATTAGGACGGTATAATGCTTCTTTAATTTAAGGTAATGGATTGAAAATAGATGCTAATCAATTTGTACTACGCAGAAGACTGGCGGTTTCTGTCTCAAAATACTTTGGCAACGTAATTACTTTAATGGACGAACGTGTGAATACAATTAGTAACTGTGACTTAGATAGCGTAAAGCTAATTGCACAAGAACAACATTTATATTTAACAATAGCAGTAGCTTTCCCCATATGTTATTTACTTGTATTAAATTAAGATTCTTAGAAAGAAACTATTAGTATGTTGATGTGTTGGTACTGAAGAAAGCTTAAAAGCTGACATTAGTCCAAACTATGCAATCTGATCATGATGAGCAAATGCTATCCTCATTTTTTAGTTCTAAGTTAACCCTCTTGATTTAATTTAATTTAATTCATATTGACATGGAGTTTAAATAATCACGACTGGAGATATATGATAATTCTTTCCTAAATGTTCAAATCTACTAGAGAAATGAAACGTTTATACTTGAGTACCAATATCATACACTAGAATATGCCGATTAAGTATTACAGTTTTGTTATCTACAATGTAGATTTGCTTATTTGTTGTATTTCAATAACCTTTATAATTGAAGATGAATGTTAATGTTTATCGAACTTTTCTTGTTTATTCAAAAGTGCCACTTTGTCTTAATGATAACGTCAAAATATCACATATTTCTCGAATAAAGTATCAGTCGTCGATCTTATAATGGCAATACTCGTTTGTTCATTTAATAAAAACATAAAGCTGGGTTATCAAAAGCACATCTGTGATTTGAGTATTGTTTTGCTGTATCGTGTGTCAACGAAGTTTTGATTAAGAATATTAAAGTTTACTTGATTAGATCATGAATATGATTATCGGATTACTTATTTTATAAAACAAAATCATCTTTTGTATGTCTGCAACTCTACAATGAAAATCATTAATGAAATGCATACAAACCTTTGACAATGTTTTCCCTCTTCAAATAACTCGTTTTATGAAAAGGTACCAACCTCAGAAAATAACAATCCCTGACCATATGAATACGTTTCATGTTTGGAATGTGAGTTTTCAACGGTAAGTCATCATGTTTCATTGTTTAACCTCTTTTGCAGAAAGCGACAGATAGAAACAAACTTGATTGATATATTTTTAAATTGACGTAATATGTACATTCACCACGGTCTCACTTAGGCTCTCATAAAGGTTTCATTGGGCAATGTTTAGGTGTAGGTATTATATAAACACATGATTTTCATTCAATAACCAGACCAGACGGTTTGAGCTTATCCAAATTAACAAACAAGCAAACAAAGCTCACCGGTGATGACCACGGTTTTGCCCTCGAGGCGACTGGAACTCCTGCACGGCACTGTCCATCTGTAGTGTTTCCTCAGCAGAAATGCGACCATGAGGACCACAGAGGTATGGAGTATTTGATTTTTTTAAACCGAATTACTACACTTCAATGAGAAAATACAACGGGTATTAAACGTCTTAAAAGTTACTTATTTGATTTGTCTGAACAAAGTATTAGTGTCTTATGTAAAAATAATACATATAAAATTATAAGAAAATAAGTAAGAAGACAAATTAAATAAACCAGCCTTAGAACCTTGAGAAGACATATGTATCCCATACTTTTTAAAATGTACGCTTGCCGTAATGATCTACATAATTTGAAAGAATGGGAATATATTTGTGATGGTTTAACACACACATTCGCCTTTAATAATTACAACAACAACAACATAATTTATTCAGCAGTTAAGCTTATACAAGCTCATAGCCTACTATGTATGATGTTATAGCCCCATCCTTTATTAATGTTCGGGTTATGTTGTTAATTAACCTATAATAGGTGATTCGTTATTT
>VMBQ01003923.1:0-48640 GCA_007657795.1 Dreissena rostriformis
TTGATTTCATTTTTCATATAGTATTTGTATGTAGTACTTGAATATAAATTTTGAGCAAAAGTTATTAGATGGAATAAAATCAGCAAAAATTACTCGTATTCTGCATGGAAAGTAATACAATCCCACATCACGACTTCATGACGCAATAATTAGAAGCGTTTTAAATGCAATCACGAAACATTCACTGAAATTATCATGACACCATTGTTTAGTGTTCGTAGATTACCCCCATGCTATGATAATTGCAAACAAAATTTCGTCACAATTCCTCGTGTAATGCATGACCTGTAAAACAATCCCACATGACGACTTAATGACGCAATTAGAAGCGTGTTAAATGTTGTCACGAAACATTCACTGAACTTATCAAGACACAGTTGTTTTGTGCTCGTAGATAACCAACATGCTATGAAAATTTCAATAAATCTTTCTTCACAATTCCTGGTATTATGCATGGCGTGTAACACAATCCCATATCACGACTTTAATTCATAATTTGATTCCTGCATATTATAGTCGTCATAATACACGTATAGTTAATTTTCCCATCGAAGCAAACGGTCATGTGCGGTCATTCACTCTTGAAACACAATCCACGGCAGTTCACTCGTGATATCCTCGATCTTGTTTTTCAATCAAACATTTAGTTCCACGTGACGTTCTAAGATTCACGACGGGTATTTAGATCACGCACTTTCCCAATTCGGGATTTTCGTAATTAAGAAGTTGTCTCCCATTCGGGTAGGTATCACGAGTATCCCGGGTAAAAAGCGGTCCGTCTAAAATGCGTATATGACTCATATCCGCGGATATGACCGAAAAGTGCGGATATGGACGAATATAAGCAATATCGACACTTTTTCTGCAATGTTCATTTCAATGTTCAATGAAAAATACACAATATGTATTTAATATGCATAGCAAAATATCTTATATTTGATTGTTACTATATATTATATTTTATTGGTACGTTAAAATATGCACGTTATTTTATTTATTCAAATGAACAAAGGATATCGTAGTACTACATTTAAATGTTTCAAGAATGATTATAACCATTATAGTTGCTCTGTTATTGAAAAGCAATGCATGTCCCGCAAAAGTTTTAGATTTTTCGTTAATATTCCCGAATGGGAGACAACTTCTTAATTACAAAAAGACCCAATTACTTACTTTGAGATTGGTGATGACATTCTTTCTACGGCCATTATCACGCTAATCTATGATTCAAGTAGGTCAGTTGTCAGTTACCGATATATACGTATGTGTACTTAGTACTGGTAAATCAGCGCACCCAGGAAAAGTGTGTGTTGTTTAACCGGCCACCGTGATTTAACTGAAATATTGTTAAAAATGGCGAAAAACCTAACACACCAAGTCAATATGAAATATTGTTGAAAATTGCGAAAATATTCATTTTCAACTTCAATGGAATACTCTTCAACGCCACGGTGGACATTTACTGAACAGACTTTAACCCTCTTCAGTAGATGTCCACCGTGGCGTTGAAGATTATTCCATTGAAGTTGAAGTTGAATATTTTATTAATTCACTGGTTGAAGTGCTTTTGTTACTTCAGTGGTTGGTGGTTGAAAACCAAGAAATTATCATAGAACGTACTTGGCTAACATAGTCGCGAAAGGTGCATTTGAAATTAAGAATGTACGTAAGGAGATAACACAATAAAGAAGTGAACACAAGTCAACACATTTTTGTAAGCACTATATTGCCAAACACTGCAGAAACACTGTAGAAATACAAATTTGCACAAGCCTCTTACACACATGTCGCTATAAGTCTAATCCTAAAATCAAATGTCACAATGAATGCTGATAGCAAAATACGTACGCCTGATGCGAAAAGCGCGCTTTAGTTCTGCATACCTCTTATACTATTTTGAAACACATAAACAGGCACCTATACACACAATTTAATCACCAATATCGCTGGATGATTAAACCAATAAACCTCAGCGTATCTGCATAATTTACATGGTCGTTCTAAACTCTGAACTCTATTACATGAACTCAAATAAACAAGATATATGATGAAACCAATAAATTTCTACGAATGTGTATATTACTCATGCTGTTATTCGGCACAGCTGTCTAACATGGGATTTTACCTTGATTTTTTTGTAACAGTTATATTCAGCAGGAACATGGTTTCCAATAGAATTGCGCCAATTATCAAATTCAATGCAAAGCTGACTTAAATCAAAGGTTACATGTATTACAATGAATGTTGGCGATTAAAATCCTCGTAGTTGTTTTAATCAGGAGTTAAAATAAAATTATAGGCCCGCTCCAAAAGATGTGGATACGTTGAAATGCATGTATGTTATTTATTTTACGAAACATGAACAACTTTTTTCGATACGAAACATGCTTATTGTATACCGGTGTTTTTCTAATAATTAAATCGCATCACACGTGTTATGTTTCATTTACTATCAATATCATTTTCTGGCAATTTCCATTTGTTAAATTGACTGACATTCATGAATCGATAAAGTTACAGAAAATTAACGCTGAATTAATGTTATTTTCATGGATACAAAAATGAAGTGGTATATACTCGCTTTAAATAAATAGAGTAAATTTCAATCCGGAAAATCAAATACACGAGAAGTCTTTGTTAACAGCGAGAGGTAATATGGGGTGCGCAGAGACACATATCAAATTATCTATTTTCTGGTGATGTATATCTGGGGCGAAAATGACACCAGTATAAATGTCAACGCCGCTTGTCTTGTTAAAGACATTTCTCCTGTTAACTACTGTACATGCAAATCTATCAACGATATGTGCGATTCAACCAAATAACTTCAACGTAAGCAGGAAAGTATCTACACGTATGTTTGAATGCACACACAAGCTTCCATAGGCTGAAAACAAATCCTGCATAAAAAACAATTTCATAACTACTACACAATGGTTTGACTCAATCGAGTAAAAAAGCTGCATTAACGACCTAGCATTGATGGACGTTTTTGACAATACATGTTTAGTTCAGAGATAGAGCAAGTGTTCTTGCAGCATTCGCACACTATTCCGGTATCGAAGACACCCCTTCTTTTGTTGAAAAAGCTCACCGCCTCCTTCTTAGATAACGCAAAATCCGTGGCAGGTACCGTACCGACTTCTTTATTGTCTGGGGCGTGTGAAGATTTATACAGATCATAAAACTGCTTGGCAGTTAAGTCTGAAAGAAAAGGATGACATTTCAGTAAGTATAACCAATCGCGATACATCGAATATCTGCGGAACCCCCATAGGCTGATTTATGCAATAAGTCGTCTGCTGATCCGGATGTAAGCATAACCGTATTCAGACCGGCTATATTGTATTTCTTGACAATTCTTTTGATGTCAAGCATTTAGAAAGTTATACAAACAATTACAAGGTGATTTTTTTAATTTTCAGAATCGTTTATTTGTGTTTCGATGATAACAGCCATAACTCAGTTGCTCGACAATTTAAACAACAGTTACATCTTAAAACATTATTGTTAATTCACCAAATTGTGTTTTAATTTATCGTTATCTATTTTTTTAAATAGATCTTTTACTTCCATTTTCAAATTTATTTGTAAATTAAAGATAATTTATTCTCAAATATATTTTAGGGAAATAACGTTCGCGCTAAATTATTTCATTTGCAGCAGGTTTTTATTGTATCAAATATATTGTCATTACTTTTAACTTTAAGGTGAGCACATTTGTTGAATTGATATCCTCCACCGAATGAATTTTGTTTATTGACGGGTACAGAACTAAAAGAAAAGGACATTGAAAGGGTGTTTGACAGACCGACATGCGGATGGATGAAAAGTGCAATAACTGTAAAATAACAAAATGTAGGGTTATTGTTTTTATTGCATTCCTCGTATTTATAACCATGAAGTTTTGTTATGAAATCTTATATAGTATCTCAGATATATCCCTGAACAGTTACATGATACAACAACAAAGGACAATAGCTCCTATTTAAGAGGGTGTATGGTTATGGTTCTTGTGCATGGCACTTCTCCTCATTTATATCTATACACCTATGAAGTTTCAAGTTGAAATCTTGTATCATATCTGATATATAACCCTTAAAAGTTACATCATAAAAAAGGGTAGTAACTCTTAATTAAGAAATTGTAGGGTTATGTTTCTTGTGCATGGCACTTCTCCTCATTGATATCTATACAAATAAAGTTTTATGTTGAAATCTTATATAGTTTCCGAGTTTTAGCCGTACACGTTTGTGTAAGACAGACGGATTGACTGACGGACGGACGGACAACGCAAAACTATATACCTCCACCTTTGCGGCGGATAATTATTGAGATATTGCTAAAAGCAACAATGAGTTTAATACAATTACCTGTGAAGGGTTCTTCAGCATAAAATCATTACTTTATTATTCTTTAAAGTTTTATTAAGAGACTCTATAATAGAACCAAAACGAACACCGCTCAAGTTATACATTCTTACTACTAAGTTAAATATAATTCAAAACCAAAAGTGACCAAATTTATAGATATTATTCATAACGAACGCCATCAAATCCATACCTCCAATTACTTCTGTTAATGGCATAGGTTCGAATGTCGAACGCTTAAAGTACTTCCGGTGGGCGGTGCCAAACACGCACAAGGTGTCAAGGACGTCGTCAAGCTGAGATCCACATATCCCCTACACAACAGAAATGGAACAATATGGTAGAAGTCCACAAGGAATCTTATACACCTACACACAGATTCCCATTAAGAAAGGCAGAGACGGATATCTGAGTAAAGCAAGAGTGATCCCCGGATTTTCTCCAAGAAAATATGAGCCAAAAGGCTAGAGGGCTCTTAAAATGTAAGCAGAGATCCCATTTAAGAAAGAGAGGGACCGATTAGATAGTAGGGCAACGAAGTCAAGATAAGACTCAAGGATTCCATTAAAGAAAGAAATGGAAACAAGAGTTCCGCGGTCGGAGACATATGCCCCCAACAGGGCCTTGATTTTCACACTTGTTGTGACAGTGACCTTGACCTTTGACCTAGTGACCCAATTTCAATAGGTGCCATATACTGTCCAAGACCAATGCACATGTGAAATATCAAGTCAATCGGTCAATTGTTTGACGAGTTATTGATCGGAAACGATTTTTGTGACAGTGACCTTGGCTTTTGACCTAGTGACCCAAAATTCAATAAGAGTCATCTACTGCCGAAGGCCAATGCACATGTGAAGTATCAAGCCAATCGGTAAATTCGTTGAAGAGTTATTGATCGGAAACAATTTTCACACTTATTGTGACAGAGACCTTAGACCTAGTGACCACAATTTCAATAGGGGTCATCTACTGTCGAAGTCCAATACACATGTAAAGTATTAAGCCAATCGGTCAATCCGTTCAAAAGTTATTTATCGGAAACGAACTGGTCTACCGACAGACACACAGACCGACCAACCGAAAGACCGACCGACATCCAGCAAAACAATATACCCCCTCTTCTTCGAAGGGAGAGGGGGCATAAAATGCGAGAGTAGAGCTTAATGTCTTTCATTCGCGTACACAAAGACTCTTTGAACTGCGGACGAAGAAAGTGTGAGCGTGTATGACTACTGGGTTATTTTTGAGTTCTATAGATCCCGTTTACGTAGAATTTTAAACAATGAGAGCATAAGGAAAGCGGGACGTAACATCAAACACGAACGAAAAACACATTAACGCAAAGTTTACCTCAGGATGCGGTTTGTCAAGAATGGAGCAAACTTTGGCATTCTTGGAGAGGACGAATAAAATGCACTGGGACCAGACGAATGTGTATACTGCTGCCACGGCCAGGCTACCCATCACCCTTTGTACTCTAGAAATAGTAAAGGAAAATGCAAGCGTCTCGATCAAAATGCACTGGGACCAGACGAAAGTGTATACTGCTGCCACGGCCAGGCTCCCCATTACCCTTTGTACTATAGAAATAGTAAAGAAAAATGCAAGCGTCTCGATCAAAATGCACTGGGACCAGACGAATGTGTATACTGCTGCCACGGCCAGGCTACCCATCACCCTTTGCACGCTGGAAATAGTATAGCAAAATGCAACGTCTTGATTATACTGTACTGAGACCAGACGAATGTGTACACTGCTGCCAAGGCCAGGCTACCCATCACCCTTTTCACTCTTGAAAAAGTAAAGCAAAATGCAAGCGTCTCAATCATAATATTGAAAGCATCTTTGTGAAAGCTCTCCATTACCCCATAAACTCTGGAAACAGAAAAAAACAATATGCCTCATTAAAAATAGTAATTAAGGTAAGCTTTTCATCGTCTTTTGTATTCGGGAAATAGAAATATGAAATAACAACTTTTTTTGTAAAGTATGCATGCTTTAATTTTCTACATTTTCCTCATTGCTTATAGAACTCTTAAATTGAAAAAAAAGAAGAAATCCAAGCTTTTCATTCATAACGTTGCTCTTGGTGTGTTTGGTTTTTACAAGTTAGACTTCTTCTTAATTAGAAAACAAAACTTAAAAATAAACAAGTATCCTTCAGATGATTGAAAGATTTGGAATCTTCTTAAAAGGACCATATTACTATGTGTACTTTGGTTGGACATAGAAATATGACATGCAAGCGTTCATTCAAACCAATGCAATGATACCCATGCAACGTCTCCGTTGCTCAAAAATAAAATACACGCTCCCCACTCGAAATTTTGAAATGTGCTAACTTTATTTTTGCCAGTAGGTTTGACCCCCGGTAATAAAGATATACAAGTTTCTCATTCCAATTATTGCAAGGGTCTTTCCTTAATATTTACATAATTCTTCGAACTCCAGAAAAATGAAATAAAAGCGTCTTCCTCAAAACATCACAAACCGTGTCATGCTCTTTGTGCTAGAGAAAATAAAAAAAATAAATACAAGCGCCTAATTCAAAAGAATGCAATCCTTTCTATCAATGTACAATACATGAATGCAATATCCTGTAAACAGAAAAACAAAAACACAATATCAGTAAAAGGTTTCAATCGTTTTCATACACGCAGCGATAATGTTTATGCAGGTTACGTAACATTGAGTTATATAACCTAATGTTTTGTCTGACAAAAGTGCCGATCTATTAGTGATGTAAATGGCATCAGTTGATATTACAAAAAACAAGATTCTTATATATGGCGTTTACTGATTTAATATTTCATTTATAAAACGTGTGCCTTATGTCTCAAACATGGGAAAAAACCAGTAAAACAACACTTTTGAAACAGATAAGTGATCTGTATTTGGTGCAATAGAAATGCTTAAAATACACAGAGAGAGACGTGCGGAAATTATTTTAATATTTATGAGAAATGTTGCATGCAGCATAAACGTATGATCGGGGTTAAATATTCAAAGTTGAACATGTTCAGCGGATGTTTTCTGACACTAGATCACAATTTCAGACGAATGAATAAAACGAATAAATAAGGCGAAGCACCACAATGCCTGAAACAAATAATCCTTATACATTCATTTCATGTCAGTGTAATACAAATCTTATAACGTCAAAGAATAGAATCATTTACAATGTTCAGTTGTTCGTTTCCGTGACATGTTGGTACAGTATTGTTACAGCACGTTTTTGCACATTTTATAACTAATTATACATATGCTTGTATAATTAAACAAAATTGTTTTTCTAAGAAAGATTGTAATTATATAAATGTACATGTATATAACAAACACAAGAGAAATGTAATTTGGAATCTGGCCGTTTCATAACCTCATGGGATGAACGGATTGTGTAACAAGGTTTGTTGACCCATATTAGTCCTATATAAATTGCAATACATATGAAGTTCATATGAAATATGAAACATCAACACACGAAGCTTAATAAATTACACATGTATTACATGTTTGATATGTGTCGTTTTGTGTTACTGTTTATGGTATTCAGTGACTAAATCGCACATCAAAAGCAACGACAAAACCTCTTAAAAGAAAAAGATTTTTTTTCCTGCACTTATTGTTGCATATAAAATCACTATGACCCTTTTGAAAAAAACAATTTCTATTTAGCTCGAATTCTTAAAAGCGGTGAGACATACTTAAAGTTTTGCATGACACTCGTTTTTTTCAGTTTAGTAAGACATTTACATGGCTTCCAATCCAAAGTCCTTTGAAACTCGTAGGAAATGAGACATTGGTTCCAGACACTTTTCAACGTCACAAAGACGCTGCTGCGCGCGCACAAGAGCCTCGGCATGCCAACAGGATATTAGTTTTTCAAATTTAGAAACTTCGAATCGTTTATCAAAGACAAAATGCTGCACTGATGTCTTAGAGATGCGGTTTATACAAATGAAAATATGTTTCAACCATTGCATGATGAAACTTCAATAAATAATCTCACAATATGCGTATTTAGTTTCGTAATTGAACATTCTTGTGAAATCATTATACAGAGCAGTTCAAATACCGTGAGTATGTAAACAAGTTTGCTTTAATATTTATGTATGTTTGAATAACCATGTTTGCTTTGTTTCATTGTCGGTTATCAAGAAATACTTTTTTTTTAATCTTCCCATTTAAACCTTGTTAAGCGACTTGTTGAATCATTTAATTATACAGTTCACGTTGATCCCAAAAGCTTCAAAAATATCACATTGCTAATAAATTAAGGAAAAAAAAAGTTGTTACATGTAACTCACATAACTAAAGCCAACAAAATCACTTATACTTTAATAGCTTTTTGCGCCACTTAGGATGTTAGTAATCTTCTTATTAAAAACGAAGTCATAAGTACGCCATTGCTGAAATATTGCTGTAACAGAACAAATTAAATTTATCATCAATATGTTTAAGCTTGTTAGTAAAACGTCGGAATCCAATTATTTCATATTTTACTAAGAGCTTACGCAACATATTGACTGAAAGGTGTTTCTAACGAGGTCAAGTCGCGAAGGCAAATAATGGAATACTTACGTTAACCAGCAAAACGTGCAAATAGTAATGTAGGGAAAAACGAAACTGATGGTACCATTATGTAAATGCCGGGTCCTTAAAATAATAATTTTTCATTTTTACCGAAATATTTTAACGGACTAGTTATGCAAATGTGTTAGATGGCAGGCATCTAAATACGCTCGAAAATGTTCTGTTTAAAGGAAAAGACGGGGAGAACAAACACGACACTGGTATCAGATTCAAACTGTTCATTTACATTTTTTCAATCTGTTTGTATTTCTTTATGATTACATTCTGCACGATGTAGGGTTCTCAATCCAGATTGGCTGAATAAAACGAATCCTCATATCCATCCCATGTAAACGGATTGTATTCATTTCCGTATTTCTAAAAATAATATAGGCTGACGGGACGGACCAGTTAGTTTTTATGAAAAATATTGCATCACCAGACTGAACAATTACATTTGGTCTTCTCTGACATCAGCCACAGGAACTGAATTCAGACACATGTTTTGTCATCAATAAAGAAAGGAAAAATTGTCTGAATATCCCTCAGAGCTGATTTATGTCAGTGTCGCACAACCCCAGACTCGACGCCGCATATAAATTATCACACAAATTATTCGCACTAGTTTTATGTGTCCCGGCAACGAATGCGATTTCTTTTGTTACAAATAAGTGCCTTATATTGTGCTTTTGGTTTCATGAAACCATTGTGACATATTTTATAACAATCTTACATATTGGTCATATATTTAAGGAGGAGGTTATTACACAAATTAAATATTCAAATGCAATTGCTTGACAATTTGAGTGTAAATACTGTTTGGTAAGAGTTAAAACATCTCAATTTATTGTGTTATCGTCCGTTTTCTTGTTTACATCCTAACAGTTCAATAATGATTATTCGCATGATTTTTCCCATCTGGTTTAAAGGGACTTGTTCACAGATTTTGGAATATTTTGAAGTTTGTCATTAAATGCTTTAAATTGGTCAATTTTAAAATCGGAACTAAATAGCTCCAGTATTACACAAAACGAAAAATTAAAGAAAGAAAACAAGTATCCACACCGGGACTCGAACCACTGACCCTTGGAGTAAAAGTCTAGCAATCCTCGTTATGTCACACAATATAACGATAAAAACAGAACTTTCCAAATTATGTAATCGTATCGCGTATGTAACGCTTTATAACTTTCAGGTCTTTAAATCGTCTTAAGATGTACATAATGGATATTTTAGAGCATGGTAAATGTTCAGTATAACTGTTTCCTTGCCAAACAAAATAAATATAACTTCATCGAAAATTTGAAAATCTGAAACATTTTTTTTTCAATTTTGTCAATTTATCAAAACGTGAACAAGTCCCTTTAACAGTTCAATAATGATTATTCGCATGATTTTTCCCATCTGGTTAAAGCCGGTTAAAGCAGGATTTTCTTCATGACCTTACGACAAAATCGTTCCTTCGTTTTGTTCTAATTATGTTGTTTTTATTATTTATTAAGATAATAGATATTTGACTATTTTAGTTAACGTGTCAGAGAATTTGCAATCATTACTACCATTAACAATACAATAAGGAACCAAATGTGACGTGTTCTGAGAAAACTGGGAAAAATACTTGTGCGTAAATTGTCATCCCAGATTAGCCTGTGCAGTCCGCACAGGCTAATCAAGGACGACAATTTCCACTTTTATGGAATTTTTCGTTTAAATGATGTCTCTGCTTAGCAAAAATCCAGTTTAGGCGGAAAGTGTCGTCCCGGATTAGCCTGTGCGGACTGCACAGGCTAATCTGGGATGACACTTTACGCGCAAGCATTTTGCCCAGTTTTCTCAGAACACGACACAAATGCTCATAGATAAAGTCCCCGTATTCTTATTATGTGTGTACAAATAACATAAATAAGCTGTAGTCGAGNTAAAATAAAATCAGATTCAACAAAACAAACATTTTGATACCAAGATGTAATATATTTTAGGCACACACAGCAACAAAACAAACAGCAAAAACAACATAATTTACAAAGAAAGCGCGCACGCTAATGACGTCATTATTAACACGTCAAACGTCGAAAATCACATTCATTCCTGCTAAAAGTGAAGCGTCGTAGTGATTTTTTAAAAATTATTTCTTTACAAATGGGGACGTAGACGTGTGATTAACAGAAACACAGGTTACTGCTTTTATTCTCTATATATCCTTAGGAATTGCCTTACATTAGTCGTAATCAAAGATTAGTTGGTACCAGACACAATTAACCTTAATGTAAGCTGTTTTCAAATGCTGTATTTTATTCATTTGCTGTATGCGTACTTATTGATGACGCAATGACAACGTATTGTCATTTCATACCATATTTTATATAAAACTAATCATTGTAAAACTCCAGTTGCATCAGCAGGGGACCATTCTTTTAATCATTAAAAGGTAACTTATTTCAGGCAAGTGGCCAATTGCCATACATTAAGACACTGAACAAAACACATGACAAAAACAAACACCACTGAACAAAACTGCATTCACCACCTGGTTACGGTCAATAAAAAGCATAGCATTTAGGGCTTAAATACAGTTTTTAAAGGGACCTTTCACAGATTTTGGCATGTATTGAAGTGTGTCATTAAATGCTTTTACTTTATAAATATTATCATTGGAACTCAAAAGCTCCAGTAAACAAAACAAAAATAAAATTAAAGAAAGAAAGAAAAAAAGTAATCCACACGTGGGCTCAAACCACTGACCATTGAAGTAAAAGTCAACAATCCGTGTAATGTCACAAAATATAACGATAACTTTCTAAATTATTCAATCGTTTTGCGTTTGTATCGCTTTATAATTTTCAGGTTTTTGAATCGTCAAAATGTGCATACAATAGATATTTAAGAGTATGGTAAATGTTCAATATTTCTGTTTCCTTGTAAAAAAAACATAACTTCATCGAAAATTTGCAAATCTGAAACATTTTTTTTTCAATTTTGTCAATTTCTCAAAAAGTGAACAGGCCGTTTAAGGGCTTCATCATTGCTCTTTTAAGCAAATACTATTCCAGGAATATGTAAAAATTTAGAATATGCAACACGTGCAAACTCCAACAACGAGTAGGTGTACGTTATTGACTGTGCTAAATACGACAACTACCTACTGGTATTTGTAATTATCACTCGTTTAGCAACCAAATAAACTGAGAGCTCAATTATGTATTGGTCATGCCACGCTGGTTTATTCTGAGAAATATTAAACATATGCATGTTATAATTTATTATCTTCTAAGCGTATACTATCAACAAAAAGTAAAAAAAGGAAACAAACCGAGATGTCAATTATTGGTCAAACCACGCTTGTTTAATCAAATAAATGGTTATCATGTCTATTATTTAATACTCTTAAACGCTCATAATTTCATCAAAAAGTAAATAATAAAAATATTATTGACATCTCAATGGAGTTTAAATTGAATCTTACACCTGAATAAAACGTGTACAATATTAAATTAAAATACTTTTTTTTAGTCTATCTATCGTATATTCTACAGAACAATATGTGTGCTTGAGCTAGCATTATTTTCACTGTAATTTAAAGTTCAACAAAATGTTTCCAAGAAATGTATTCATATTCGGATGACAATATGTTTGCAATTGTTAACAACGTTTTAAGATACACGTCGTTTCAAACTCAAAGAGGAATTATTAAACAAACTAACATCCATTATAAAAACATGGTTCTAAATTCTTAACGTAAATATATAAAGATATCAAACACGTTTGTTTGATTTAACGTCAACTATTATAGTTACTATGATATCACCCCCTCCCCGACCCGACACAAGAGCAGTTTTATTTAATCTTCCTTTTCCATTATCTCATGCGCTTGCTTTAAATAATACGATTATTGTTTTTTTTTATTAAATTGGTAAATAAAACAATGATTAATTATAGAACTTATATGTGTTTTGAGTGTTAAAGGGGGCACACAAATCGACCTCTTGTGTGATGCAAATGAATTAATGCATATTTTAATATAATATAATATCTACATGTACACATGTATTAAATATATACTTATACGGAAGGTCATGCGCTAAAGGTGTTATCAGAATTTGTATCATAAACTATTTTATGTCAAAAACTGTTTTTCGCGGAATGGCAAAAAAAAAGACGCCAGTCGGGCTTTTGGTTTACCATAACAAGAAGTCCTGCTACCAGTTAGATACGGAAACATAAAACGGTACAAGAGAATACGGTTTCACATATTTAAAATTTGAATACAGTATGTAATGGTGGCAGACAGCCATTAGGCAAATGATATAAATTTACATTATTTAATATATAATTCCATGTCATTAATCTTTAATTTACATTTTTATCCGAAAGAACCCAATCACCCTTATCTAAGACAATAAAGGCTATATTTTTTCCTATCATTGCTTCGAAACGTGTTTTATCATCAAAAATACGTAAAGATATCTAACATGATGTAACATGCCTCACCATCAACCGTTTATATATTTCTGTGGCATGTGTTTTTTTTCCTGAAAAAAGCATATCCATATCTATCTATAATAATCAATGTTATTTTGAAAGCATCTCTGTGTTACAAATTATCGCCTTATTGTACTTTTTTTTGTTCTTAGACTGTATATAGTTTCGAAATATTATGACCCCTTTGTTTGTGAAAAACCTGTTTTTCATCCCTTCTTTTTTCGTACTTCTTACGTATTTGTTACACATTATCTGAACATATATATGCTCTCTGTATTTCGGTACTTATGAAAAACTGGATTATTTGAGAATAAAATATTAAAAACCAAATTATATTTTGACCCCTACGAACTAGCGAAATATGATTGCAATTAGAACATCTGCATTTTAACTAAAGTTTTCAAGACCTATCACTAGCCAGCCTGACGAATGTTCACATATTTAAATGACATTCGATTACCTTGTAATTTCCAAAACCAAAGACAATTCGTGCATTTCAATTTTCAAAACGAAAGTTAAAGTAAATACATTCAGTCCAATTGCATATACCAAAAATACATAGTTGAATACTAGTATTATTTGAAATATAAGAATTGACATTCAAGAAAACGGGCTGTATTTACTCAATTCAACTCAGTTTAGTAAGTAAATAAAGGCCTTTGACCCAAAATACACATTATTTTACACAAAACATAACACATGTTTGAAGTTGCCAACACAACATCTTACATATAAAATATATCAAAGTGTTAAATTTAATTCATAAGATTATACAGATACGTACATCATTTCAATATTTTATTTATATGTCGTGCTCATCAGATTATAAAAGTCATGTACAGTATTTCCAACCATTAACCAGTTCTATAGAAATTCTTTACGGACAACGTATAATTTATTTCATTAAAAAGCATGATATTCACAATAAATAATAGCTATATTATTTTCGTAAAAACAAAAATAATATCTATTATCAAATTATATGCAACAAGTGACTTCCTTTTAATTTGTGGTTAGAGCAAGTAAACTTTACATATACATGCTACACACAAAAACTTAACCAGATACCCATACCTTTTCATGATATTGCTTAAAGCCGCTTTCATCTGTTTAACAATCGACGCCTCCAAAGTCCTCCACCCTGTAATCACAGTCTGTCAAGCTCCGAGCGGCACCAATAATTACTGCATCCAGTCGGAGTCATATATACCGTGTCTAAGATTGAAGAGGAAGAATTGGTAGGAGCACCGTTCGTGACCAAGCCTCACAATATCGGTTTACTTATGCACCGCTTTTAAACGCCGATCACAAAAACGGGTCGCGCGCAGTAGGTTTCTTAAAAAAAATGTCGCACACTAAACTGAAGCGTCAGTGATTGACCTCGTGCTTGAAATTTATAACACGTCATAAGCAATTGACTTCGTATTAAAATTCATGAAATAAATCAATAGTGTTTGACACCGTCATGGAATTCCTTTTACCAATAATTAGAGATCGACCTCGATTTGGTTGGAATTCCTTAACCAATCAACAGTGATTGACCACGTAATGGAATTCATTTACCAATCATCAGGGATCGACTTCGTGTTGAATGTCCCAAACCGATCAACAGTGATTGACCTCGTAATGGAAGTCCTTTACCAAGCATACACAATTGACATTGTGTTATCATTCCTGAAAAAAATCAAAATTGTTTGACATCGTCATTGAATTTCCTTACCAATAATCAGGGATCATTTCTTTTCTCGCGTTAAAATTCCTTAACCTTACGACAGTGATTGACCTCGTTAATGGAATTCCTTAAAAAAACAATCAGCAGTGATTGACCTCGTGATTAAATTCCATGACCAATCATAAGCGATCGACTTGTTAAAATTCCTGAAAAAATTAACAGTGTTTGACATCGTCATGGAATTCCTTTACCAATCATGAGGTATCGATCTGGTGTTGAAATCCCTTAACCAATCAACAATGATTTACCACGTGATTGAATTCCATGACCAATCATGAGCGATTGACCTCGTGTTAAAATTCATAAAAAAAAATCAACAGTGTTTGACATCGTTATGGAATTCCTTTACCAAACACGAGGGGTCGACCTCGTGTTGAAATTCAGTAACCATTCGAAAGTGTTTGGCATCGTCATGGAATTCCTTTACCAATAATCAGGGATCGATCTCGCGTTAGTTGAAATTCCTTAACCAACCAATAGTGATTGACCACGTAATGCAATTTTTTGGCAAGTCCTCAGTGATTGACCTAGTTTTGGAATTCCTTAACCATTTAACAGCGATTTACCGCGTTTTGAAATTCCTTGACCGATCTCCTTTCCTGCAGTGAAAGTGACAACCACAACATGTTTTTCGTGTGTAAGGAAAAAGTTCAAAACTGGCATGAAAAGCACGGGCGAATTGTCATATAAAAATTTTGTAGGGCAGAGAACGTTTAGATGTTTACTTTTACAGTAAAAAAATGTAGCGCGTGGTAAGTAAATTTTGTCGCCCATATCGCGAACGCAGTTGGTTTCTTAAAAAGAAAGAACAAGCATGCGCTGTATCGGGTTAGTGTAGATAGTTCAGTATTGAACCGATATTTCGTCGCTATATACACCTTCCATGAGGACTGCGTGTAATTCGGGTGCTTATGCCACAGCGAAAAGACGTTGCCATGGATGGAACGCGCGCTGTAAGCTGATGATGTCAAACTGTTACAATCCAAGGGTGTTTGTCGCACAACGAGTGTGTAAACACCGCGAAGGCGGGCAAAACTGGATTGAACTGGATTTATTGACGAGCATTTCAAATGGGGACATTTTAATTGTTCAATTGGTCACGTGATAATGTTTGTGCGCATTAATACTAATACCATGCGATCGGAGCTATTTAGTTTGCGAATACACAGTCTGGATTCAAAGTGGTTAATTGCAGTAACGGACTTTATTCTTCGGTATACGTATATTTTGTTACCTATGGGGCGAAATGCAGAAGGCAATCGCCCAAAAAACGATTAATCTGGTGTCGGAGTTCTTTAAATATACTGGGATAGACCTAGTTGCATTTGATTCACTTATTCATAGTTGCATTTGTTTCACTTATAACAAATATTTACAAGTGTTCGTCTCCTTTCCGTTTCTTCTAGTACACCTTCCCCATGATTAAACAGAGAATATTTGTTAGATTTGGTGGAATATCGCTTCTAATTCACGAGTGATCATATAATGTTTTTTCTCTAATCACGTCTTTTTATTTTATGCTTACAAATGTTTAGTTTTGTATTTTTGTTTTAAGTTCCGGTAAAACAATGAAAATTATCGATACTTTTGTTGTAAATTTTAAATGTTTAAAACAGTGAATTATCAGGGTTTTTTTTCACTGCTATTTCTCTTTAAACATCCATAAAGCATAAAACAAAATGTAAAGCAATGTATTTATCAAAGATTTAACTTAAACGTTACTCCGTATAGTTATTAAGCATACCACTACAGTGATATATACCTGGTATGAAAGTGCTTGATATAATTTTGTATACAACACAGCAATAGAGTTTAAATCAGTCAATTTTTGGGGTAGGTCATACAACTCGGAATCAACTATTAAGTCATATTTTTTTGGTAAAATAGAAACGATTTAACTAAACAAACAATTTGATTCCCAGATGTAATATACTTTAGACACAAAAAGCAAGGATAACAGCAACACACATCTATTTCAAATATTAGCGCAAGTGCTAATGGCGTCACGATTGCTTTTTCGTTGTATAAACACATTGTGTTACAAAACAATAGGGCAGTAACCGGTTATTATCTATAAAGCTAATATAGTGAACTGTAAGCCTAGAAAATGTATGTCACCGGATAAGAATTTAACACGTCCTACAATACAAATGATATAAATATATATATATCGTACATGTAATTTGGAATCACTGGTATTGAGTTGCATATACGTGTATGTATTACAGCAAATGGCTTATTACCAGGAACCTACTTCTATATTGTAATACTTTCGTAGGGTACGCGATAGACAGGGTTGTGGTCTTTCCAGATATTTGTTAACAAATAGCAGCGTTAAAGCTTGCAAGTGTGCATACATATTTGCAACTTGTTTGCAAAGTGACACGTCAAATGTGTTATTTGCTTAAACGTGCTGATACTTTATCAAATTTAGTTTTTTTTACTGTGAATACATGTATATTATGCATGTTTTGCGTAATATGTTTCTGGTATCCTTGCTTCCGCCGGCATGTTGTCAATATATTGTTTACAACACTACGTTTAACGTGGTGCTCTCGGAAAGAAAAAATAAGACAGATAAGGACAACAATAATAACAAAACAACAAATTGCTTACAGCAGGTCAAAAGCACAGAATTCCGCGAAGCGAAGGGTGGGGGAAGGGACACCATGGTAGAAGTAGTTAAATGTATAGCTGTCGGCTCTCGGGAAGAAGGAAACAGAAAGGTGAGGACAACAATAAGAACAAAACAACAACTTGCTAAAAGCAGGTACAAAGCACATCATTCCGCGAAGCGGGGGGACACCATGGCAAAAGTAGTTTAATTAATAGCTATCGGTGGGCCTTAAGTCCTGTGATTATATCCTAAAAGCCGTATTAATGTTACTCATATCCGATTTCTGCGCTCAAGCCGTTGATTCTTCTAAATACATCTTTGAAGCTCTTTTTTCCAATAGTTTTATCAACCCGGGCGAGGATTTAAAGCGCAACATACGTTTTCGGAGACGTTAAAGTAACAATTATTATGATAAACATCGCGTTAAAAGCAAAAACAGAAGCAGTTTAGATGCTGTACTAAAATCCGTTCAGACGATGTACTCAAACAAAAAAACGTTCAGACGATGTACTTTTTTCCAAATTCCTCGCCACAGATCTTAAAAAGCTTAAACAACGTGCAAAAACTTGTACGAACTATTCTTAGCATGTTATAAAGCAAAAAATGTTGTATTTTTCTCGTTGTATATCATCTTGAATAGCAAACGCGTCAAAATAAAGTATATTCTTACGATGTACAATTTTCATTGTTTATTGTTCCTGAATGTTTGAGAAAATTACAGAAATCGAAGAAAAACGACAATTACCAGAGTACATAAGGCGACTAAGCGGGTACTCTGCGCATAGATAGCATTTATTTTGATATTATAAAATATGAGAATACCTTGATTTTCGCCATTAAGCGAGAGCTTGTTCCGCCATTTTGTGCGTACGATGTACTTTTGTGATCACGTGATTCCCCGCAGTGTAATGTGTAAGCTCAATATATGCATACCTTTAGTAAAAATATGAAAAGAAAGTCATTATTTTGTTGAGAATTGTACTCTATATTCTCGCATTATATGTTTTACTTCGCTTACAATATTTAGTTTTGCCTCCTTTTGTGATGCCTCCTGTTTATGTTTCTCGACCCTGAGTGGTTATGTCCAATGAAGGCCTGGAAATAAAAACAGGACACATGTAAACCGGTTCACTACAAGTTGTGAAACTTTTTTCATACACAATCTTAGTAAAGATAACCCGTCTAAATTTATTGCATAAATCCGGAATCAACTTATCGAATAGGATTAGTTTTGAATTTATTTGCTTCAATCAATTCAATATCTTATTGTTATTATTATCCCTTCAAATCAATAAACAATTGTTTAAAAATGTTTGATTTGTTCCAAACGTGAACGGATGCGATTCTTTCGTCCACAAATATGCATATCTGTGTGACGTTACTGCTTTCGTCAAACAATGATGAATCAGTTCAATAACTCAAAAGGAAGTGAAAGGTGTAACTGAATTTCTGTTTTATGTTAACATTGTTGAAATGATATATATAGAACTGTAGTACTATCGATTGGTAAGGTAATATTCAATTGAACTTTTGTATTTGGCTACATACAAAAAATCATTCCTTGAAAGTTTTGGGGATATTTTTTAAGTATAATCTACATGGTTTTAAAAGAGCCCCTCTTTTTAAGTATATTTAGTTACGTTGTTATTGTAAACAATATTGCATCTTGTAAACGATCATGTTCGTACAAAGCTGTTTTAAACGGTAGAAAATCAAACTGTGCTTGCTTACACATGGGAAATGGGCTAATTAACCTGTATATTTCATTGGTTATCTTTTTTGTTTCAATTGTAGGAGCTGCTCTTTCAAACGCTGGGCGTCACACATTTCATGCAGCATTCTGCTTAGCAGAACTGACTGCATGCTTAAAACTCAACAACGAAGCAATTCTGGACCTATCCAGCTTGAAAGGGTCCGAAACAGTAGCAATTGTGACCCAGTAATGTTCAACGTTAGTGGACTGTACATAAAATGTAATTATTGTCTGTACGGAAAAAGGGATAAACGACATAACAAATAGCAGATGTGAAAACACTGTGAAAGAGTAGTGCATTAACATTTCGCAGGTATCAGACATGAGGAAAAAATTATTGATATTGATACTGTTAGTTCTCATGCAGTAATTGTTCGTGTTGTCATGCAACAGTGAATATGTTGTTGTTGTCATGCACTATGCAATGGTTCGTATTTTAACCCATTAATGCCAAGTGGACTCTCTCATCCTTCTAAATTGGATCAATTTATTTCCAAAATTAGGGATGTCTTGTATATTTATTTCTATATTTAGAATATTTCTTACAGAAATTCCTTTCAGCAAACAGCGCAGACCCTGATGAGACGCCGCATCATGCGGCGTCTCATCTGGGTCTACGCTGTTTGCCAAGGCCTTTTTTCTAGACGCTAGGCATAAATGGGTTAATGCAATAGGCAATGGTTCGTTGTGCCATGCAAAAGGTAATAATTAATGTTCTCGATATGTTATATACAGTATATGTGGGCATCATTCAGTTTGATTTTTTCTGAACTCTGATGTTTTTAATATGTCATATAGTCACAAAAGGCAATATTTTGTTGCGTCCATAAAAAAAGGCATTGTGTAACTAGATACTTTTATGGAATGAACGCGAACACTAGTATAAGACCACACTAATGAACGTGTTATCATGTCATATCAAGAGTACCCAAGAGTACCAAGGGAAAACTGACTTTTTCTTGCATGTATTTATTTACGACACATTAAAATATCGGTTCCATGGAGGATGTATTTGAGTTGATACTTATATTACCAAATGGGTCAAAAACTTGACTCACATCAGGCCGCTTATGGTTTTAAATTACTTTTAATTATGTTTGGGACAGAGAATATTGTCATATTGAGAGTGATTAACAGATACATATGAGTTTCATTTGTAGCAAATTTGATTGCGTCTTAATATTGTTTTCGCAGCAAAGTTTCATGTTTACCTCTGGGACCATATTTAACAAATATTAAGTGCTTGTGCTGAAGAAATCATGCTTTACACGTCAAACGTCATACAACATATTCATTCCCGCTAAAATGCAGCCTCGTAGTGATAATATTTCATTATTTCTTCAAAACTGGAAACGTAGAGGTATGATAACAGAAAAATCAGCTTACTGCCATACCGTTGTGTAATATACCAGGCTCGGCACGAACAGAACAACTGTTAGCCGTTTTTTTATTCTAAGTCTCGCCTGATATATAACACAACAATATGCCAGTAACCTTTTATTCTCTATATAACCTCAAAATGTTGTAAGCATTTTTTACTATATATAATCGCTTTATATGTTTTTTTCCCATGTAATACTATCGCTGTATTTGTACTTCTTGACGCAAACTGCGGGCGTCTTTAGACAAAGCCTATTGTCTCTGTATGACCAAGAAACCGACATGCGTTTATTTTTGCATAATAAATTGCTTAACGTTTGATTTATATTACGAATGACGACACTGTTTTGCGGAGTAAAAAAAAATAGAAGTGCAATATTAAAGTTCAAAGACATTTCTCTCGAATTAAAAACCTGTTCGTAAATACTTTTGTCAGACATTGTTCTTAGTTGCTAACGAATTCATAAAAGTGCATGCGTAATTGCACGATTTGAGAGCGTCTCTGATGAAAATCCGGTTCAAAGGAACCCGGTTGTGTTGTTTTGATTTAAGGTTAAATCGACCAATCACTCAAGAAAAGCATGATAACTAATGCGGTCTAATGGTGATCATCGAGTATGATTTTTTTGCTGAAAACTTAAATGTATCACTTCAACTATTTTACCACCACCTAGGTCATATACGCGTTTCTGGAAGAATTATCAAGAAAGATCTTGAACAAATATCACGCGTATGCACTGATTTAAAAAAAAAGAGGTTGAATATTAACGTTTCTAAAAATTAATAATTGAAAACAATGGTTTAATTGTTGTTGTTGTTGTTGTTTCTGTTTTCAGTCGATAGTCGCTTTTCCACCGCATTAAATGTTTGTTATGTAGTGTATTGCATATTTATACAAACAATTTTTCAATCTTGTTTATACCGTTTATACATAATACATATCACATTGTATGTGCACTTTTATAAGCTTATATGCTGGTATTTGCAGACCATAAGACTATTCATATCATATAAGTACACGTATCGGTACACTCAAACTGCACACTTGTGTAGTAGATATAACTGATATCAAATTATGTATATCCTCACATTGCATGTTATAAATTTAACGTTCGTGTTTTCTTAACGATTGAAATATATGTAATGTTAGTATTTCATTAAGACGCAGTTTTCTTTCCACACATTTAAATCACTCATTGCATTTTGTTAATGACAAATCTAATAACGATACTTTTCGATATAAAATTGAAGACAGACTGTTATTAATAGGAAACGGGCAAATGTCTTAAGCACGTGGGTGAAAACCGTTTATCACAGGATGTAACGTTCGCCTCCTAAGCATATGCTACTCCTACAAAGTCAACGCAACGTCACTCAAAATGACAATGACGACCCTTACACTTACTTAAGTTCAACAATTATCGAAGGTTTCACCTGATGAAGTACTTTTTTTTTTTACTTTACGTGATTATGATTTAAACGTGTCATAGGAATGGAAACGACTTTCACTAAGACTAGGTTAATCAGACTACAAATGATTTTTTTGACCAATCTTCAGTTATGTACCTAGTATTACAATTCCTTAACCATTCAACAGTGATTGACATCGTTTTGGAATTCCTTGACCAAACAATAGCGGTGTGCATCATATTGCGATTCCTTAACCAAACAACGATTAATCTGATGTTGGAGTTCTTTAAATATACCGTGATTGACCTAGCTGCATTTGAAGACAGATCGTTGTTCATGTAATATTTGAAAGCGTTCGCCTCCTTTCAGTTTTTTTCTATTACACCTACACAATGATGAAATATAAAGCAAATAATTTCCTTAAAAATTGTTACTTAAACGTTTCTCAGTATAGTTATTTAACATACCAATATTATGATATATACCTGATATAAACGTGCCTGAAATAATCACATCAACAGGGTTTTAATCCGTTAATTTTTGGGGTAGGTCATAAAAACTCGGAACCAACTATAAAGTCATCATTTTAGTAAAAAAGAATCAGATTTAACAAAACAAACATTTTAAATCTCAGATGTAAAATACTTAAGACACAAAAAAAAACAATAAAAACAGCAACATAAATCTTTTTCAAATGTTAGCGCACGTGCTAATGACGTCACGATTGCCCTGTCGTTGTATAAACACGTCGTGTTACAAAACAATAGGGCAGTAACCGGTTATTATCTATAAAGCTAATATAGTGTGAACTGTAAGCCTAGAAAATGTATGTCACCGGATAAGAATTTAACACGTCCTACAATCCAAATGATATAAAGAATCATGTATCGTATATGTAATTTGGAATCACTGGTATTGAGATGCATATACGTGTATGTATTACATCAATTGGCTTATTACCAGGAACCTACTTCTATATTGTAATACTTTCTTATGGTACGCGATAGACAAATAGCAGCGTTAAAGCTTTCACGTGTGCATGCATATGTGCAACTTGTTTCCAATGTGACACGTCAACTGTGTTATTTGCTTAACCCATTTATGCATAGTGGACTCTCCCATCCTTCTAAATTGGATCAATTTATTTCCAAAATTAGGGATGTCTAGTATATTAATTTCTATATTTAGAATATTTCTTACAGAAATTCCTTTAAGCAAACAACGCAGACCCTGATGAGACGCCGCACCATGCGGCGTCTCATCTGGGTCTACGCTGTTTGCCAATGTCTTTTTTTTCTAGACGCTAGGCATAAATGGCTTAAACGTGTTGATACTTTCCCAAATTTAGTTTTTTTTCTTACTGTGAATACATGTATATTATGCATGTTTTGCGTAATATGTTTCTGGTATCTTTGCTTCCGCCGTCATGTTGTCAACATATTGTTTACAACACTACGTTTAACGTGGTGCTTCCGGATAGAAGACACAAGAAAGATAAGGACAACAATAATAACAAAACAACAACTTGCTTACAGCAGGTCCAAAGCACAGCATTCCGCGAAGCGAGGGGTGGGGAAGGGACACCATGGTAGAAGTAGTTTAATTTATAGCTGTTGGCTCCCGGGAAGAAGGAAACAGAAAGGTGAGGACAACAATACGAACAAAACAACAACTTGCTAACAGCAGGTACAAAACACACCACTCCGCGAAGCGGGGAGACACCACGGCAAAAGTAGTTTAATTAATAGCTATCGGTGGGCCTTAAGTCCTTTGATTATATCCTAAAAGCCGTATTAATGTAACTAATATCCGATTTCTGGCGCTCGAGGCGTTGATTCTTCGAAATACATCTTTGAAGATCTTTTTTCCAATAGTTTTATCAACGTTGATTTTTGTAGAACAACACGTGGGTCATTATCGCATGATTATCAATAACGTGTTGCCAGAAACAAATGAGTCGCGTTCTGAGAAAACTGGGCATAATGCATGTGCGTAAAGTGTCGTCCCAGATTAGCCTGTGCAGTCCGCAGATATATAATATTCATTTTTGCACATACAGAATATCAAAACTTCATACGTTTTCTTCAACTTGGTCATGAACCCTCATTGGCAACATAAATTTAAAATCTGGCTTTAATACGGTGTCCGCAGTTTGCTCTTGTTATAAAATATGAGACCACATTGTTTCCCTTAACGCCAGTTTTTGTTTATTTCCCATATTATTATAAAAACCTACTTGTGGATAATTTAAATTAATATAACAAAATACGTATGTATATTCTAATACGAATTTTCGTTTCACACTGTATTAAGTCAGGTATTTTGTAAGATTTATGGTGTGATCACGAGAAAAACTTTATCATATTTTTTTTTTTTGATGATATTGTCTTTGTATAGTCTACATGATCCTTTAGTTTTTTGTATATTAAGTAACGTTGAAATTGTAAACAATATTGTATCTTGTACTCGATCATTTGCGTACCAACCTGTTTCAAACTGTAAACAATCAAACTGTGCTTCCATACAAATTGTAAATTAACTAATTAATATGTACATTTTATTGATTCTCTTTTGTTTCATTTTTAAAGCTGCTCTGTCGAACGTTGGCCTTCACACATTATATGCAGCATTCTGCTGAGCAAAACTGATTGTATTCTTAATACTCATCAACGAAGCAATTCTGGAACTTTCAAGCTTGCAAGGGACTGATACATGAGTTAACAATTGTTACCCTGTAATGTTCAATATTAGTGGACTGAAAAGAAAATGCAAACATTGTGAAGAGTCTTCGACTGTCTGTTAGCAAAAAGAATCTACGGCATTTACCATATCATATGTAAAACACAGTAAAAGAGTAGCTACATTAACAATATGCATATATCAGACATGTTGAACGTATTATTGATATTAATACATCTAGTTCAAAGGCAGTAGTTGTTCATGTTGTCATGCAACACTGATTATGTTGTTGTTGGCAATATTCAGTTTGATTTTACTGAACTCTGATGTTTTTGATATGTCAGATTGTCAAAACATGCAATGTTATGTTGCGCCCATGGAAACTTCATTGTGTAATAAGATACTTTTATGGAATGAACGCGAACACTAGTATTTGACCACACAATGAACGTGTTATCACGTCATATCAAGAGTACCCAAGAGTACCCAAGGGAATACTGACTTTTACTTGTATGCATTTATTAACGACACATTAAAATATCGGTTCCATGGAGGATGTATTTGAGTTGATGCTTAAATTACCAAATGGGTCAAAAACTTGACTCACATCAGGCCGCTTATGGTTTTAAATTACTTTTAATTATGTTTGGGACAGAGAATATTGTCATATTGAGAGTGATTAACAGATACATATGAGTTTCATTTGTTACAAATTTGATTGCGTCTTAATTATTATTTTTTTCGTAGAAAAGGTTCATGTTAACTTTTGGGACTTTGGCCATTATGATTGGGTTATTGTCCTTTAGTTAATGTGTTGAGCTCAACACACGTGTGGGTATACGTCATAAGATGTGTGTAGTGAAACGTTGTGCCTGTTTATTGTATCAGACCACTACATTGATATCTGCCTGTAATGAAGGTACCTGATATAATTTTGTATATCATCTTGGTTTATATCAGTTAATGTTTGGGATGAGGTCATATGACTCGGTATTAAATATAAAGTCATCATTGTTGGTAAAAGTGAATCAGATTCATCAGAACAAATAAGTTGATGCCAAGATGTAAGGCATAAGATACACAAAATCTATACAAACAGAAAAAAAATATACTTATTTAACAAATATTAAGCGCGAGTGCTCAAGAAATCACGATGTACACGTAAAACGTCATACAGCTTATGCATTCTCACTAAAAATGCAGCCTTGTGGTGATAATATTCATTATTTCTTCGAAACTAGGGACGTAGAGGTATTATAAAAAGAAAGAAAGGCTACCTGTCCTACCGCTGTGTAATAAACCAGGCTCGACACGAACAGAACAACTGCTCGCAGTTCTTTTATTCTAAGTCTCGCCTGATATATAACACAACAATAGGGCAGTAACCTTTTATTCTCTATATAACCTAAAACAGTGGTAGGCATAACGTCTTGCACTTGATCATCCGTCCAAATATATGCATGCATGATTTGTACGTCATATAGTTCGTCTACATCGATTCGTGTAGCGACGCAATCGGAAATGGATTTTGTGGTCGTGCAATATGCATAAGTAAGTGGTGTAATACAATAGCCATGGGCGAGTATTATCATGCAATATGTAATGGTTCGTTTAGTCATGCAACTGGCAATGGTTCGCTTAGTCATGCAATTGGCAGTGGTTCGTTTAGTCATGCAACTGGCAATTTTTCGCTTAGTCATGCAACTGGCAAAGGTTCGCTTAGTCATGCAACTGGCAGTGGTTCGTTTAGTCATGCAACTGGCAAAGGTTCGCTTAGTCATGCAATTGGCAGTGGTTCGTTAAGTCATGCAACTGGCAATTTTTCGCTGAGTCATGCAATTGGCAATGGTTCGTGTGGTTATGCATTAGACAATTGTTCGTGTTGTCATCAAAAAGGCTAATGGTTCGTATCGCTGTGTAATATGCAATTGTTAATGTTTTCTTTCAATTTACAATGGCTTGTGATATTATGCACAATGCAATGGTTCGTATTTTCATGATTATAATAAAGCAATAGTTGGCATAACTGAGCAATATTCCGTGGTTGACATAACTATCAGCACCCTGCAACACATGTGGGTTTTTTTCAGAAAGGAATGTTTTTGTGTGTTATGTTATTTCGGATTGTCTTAACAGAACTTTTTGATTTGCTTCGATTATTCTCGACATATCGATGTATATGCTGCACCAACTCGTATTAAATGAATATAAACCGTAACGTTTGCCCTGTCTTCCAAAGGTTTATACATACTTGGCCGTTTTCATCCCATTTTAAGCCAACATTAAAAGTGCTCAAACGTGTCGATGGGTTCAACTTCTTTGTTTACTAAGTATAATCGCTATATGTGTTTTTCCCAGTTAACCCATGTATGCCTCGCGTCTAGAGAAGAAGGCCTTGGCAAACAGTTAAGACCCAGATGAGACGCCGCATGATGCGGCGTCTCATCAGGGTCTGCGCTGTTTGCTTATAGGAATTTCTGTAAGAAATATTCTAAATATAGAAATAAATATACTAGACATCCATAATTTTAGAAATAAATTGATCCAATTTAGAAGGATAGGAGAGTCCACTAGGCATAAATGGGTTTTAATATAATAGCTGTACTTGTACTTCTTGACGCAAACTTCGTGCGTCTTTGTACAAAGCCTGTTGTCTCTGTATGACCAAGAAACCGACATGCGTTTATTTTTGCACAAGAAATTGCTAAACGTTTCATTTAAATTACGAATGACGGCATTGTTTTCTGGGAGAAAAAATAGAAGTGCTATTTTGAAGTTCAAAGAAATTTCTCTCGAATTAAAAGCATGTTCGTAAATACTTTTGTCAGACTTTGTTCTTATTTGATAACGAATTCATAAAAATGCGCGCTTTATTGCACGATTTGATAGCGTCTCTGATGAAAATCCGGTTCAAAGGAACCCGGTTGTGTTGTTTTGATTTAAGGTTAAATCGACCAATCACTCGAGAAAAGCATGATAAATAATGCGGTCTAATGGTGATCATCGAGTATGATTTTTTGCTGAAAACTGAAGTGTATCACTTCAACTATTTTACCACCACCTAGGTCATATACGCGTTTCTGGAAGAAATGTCAAGAAATATTTAGGAAATAATCACGCGTATAACCTGATTTTGAAAATAAAGATAGGACATAAACGTTTCGGAATAATTTAATTGAAAACACTGGTTTAACTGTTGCTGTTGTTTTTATTTTCAGTTGATGGTCGCTTTTACAACGCATGAAATGTTTTTTTTTTTTTGTATGCAGTGTATTGCATATTTCTGCATGCAATTTTGTTAAATCTGGTTTATACAGTTTATACATATCACATTGCCTGTGCACTTGTACACGCTTATATTCTGGTATTTGCAGACTATAAGACAAGTAGAAAATATGTATTACATATAAGTACACGTACCGGTACACTCAAACTGTACACGTGTGCACGTACCCGGTAGATATAAATGATGCTGCATCAGAACATAGTATATATGTGTCGTGTTCTGAGAAAACTGGGCAAAATGCTTGTGCGTAAAGTGTCGTCCCAGATTAGCCTGTCTAGTCCGCACAGGCTAATCAGGGACGACACTTTCCGTTTAAACGGGATTTTCGCTAAGAAGAGACATCATTTTTTAAAAACGAAAAATTCAATAAAAGCGGAAATTGTCGTCCCTTATTAGCCTGTGCGGACTGCACTGGCTAATCTGGGATAACACTTTACGCACAAGCATTTTGCCCAGTTTTCTCAGAACACGCCACATATGTCCTCACATGGCATGTTATGAATTTAACATGAGTGTGATCTTTACGATAGAAATATATGTTATATAAGTATTTCAGTAAAGGGACCTTTTCACAGATTTTGGCATGTATTGAAGTTTGCTATTAAATTGATAAATGTAAACATTGGAACTTAAAGCTCCAGTAAAAAAAAACAAAGATAAAATTAAAGAAGAAAAATGTAACCCGCCACTTGGCTAGAACCACTGACCCCTGGGGTAAAAGTCTAACGCTTAGGCCACTCGGCCACCCGTGCTCATACAGTGACTAATGTATTTTTATACTTTATATAAGCAATCCTCGTAGTGTCCCATAATACAAAATGTATAACGATAACAACAGAACTCTCCAATTTTTGCAAACGCTTTTACAACGCTTTATAATTTTCAGGTTTATAAATCGTCAAATAATGCATATAATGGATATTTTAGAGCATGTTTAATGTTCAGTATTACTGTTTTCTCGCAAAAATCATAACAACATCAACAAGCAATTGTTTTAAATTTTGTCAATTTACCAAAAGGTAAATAGGTCCCTTTAAGACGAAGGTGGCTTTCCACACATTTATATGGCATGGCGTTTTGTTAATGGCAATCTAACAACGATACATTTCGATTGAAAATTGAAGCCAGACTGTTATTAATATCAAAAGTGTACATGTCTGTAGCCTATTCCAGCTTTTATAGGTGATTTCCAGACAGACCGACCGCACACTGACCTTTATATCCTGCGAGATTGGGTGCATTACGTTTAAAGCCTCTATAACGCTCAAAATCAACGAAACTTTCATAATATATTTCGTAAAATGACGTTTACATATAAATAATCAGTGTTCCTTATAGCAATATCAAAAATTCAACGTGAGATGTGCTCTGGTAACATAGATCTACCACGATACAAAATGCTCTTTTTAAATTTTTTTCGTACAATATATTCAACACATGTTCGTGTACCAATTTAGTTTTGATGTATCGTATGAATAGATATCGTTGAGGGAAATTAAAATGGAATTAAGTGTGCCACGCAAAGAGCATTTTATATCATGTTAAATATATGTTACCAGACCACATCTAGCGTTGAAAATATCGCTATTGATATAAGGAGCACTGATTATTTATGGGGTAACTTTATTTTAGGAAACACTTTACGAAATTTTCGTTTATTTTGAGCATTATAGGGGCTTTAAAGAAAGTGAACATTGCGTGTGATGGTACGCAGAGTCTGCAAAACATAATTATTTAAAATATTTGAGCCTCGCTCTGTGGGAAGGGGGTTTAGTGCATGTGCGTAAAGTGTCGTTCCAGATTAACATGTGCGTACGTAACTAGAATTTGTCATAAATGTTACGAAGAATACCCCACGATGCTGCATGTCGTAATATAAACAATGTTGTTATAGAATTTTTAAGTTGAAAATGTATAATTTTTGTAATTTAAACGTATGATGATACAAATCTATCATGCAGCACATGCAAAACGTCATATCTTAAGGAACAATACCTGCAAGTTTGAATGTTGTACGTTGGAAAGTTAAGAAAACGCATGCGGAAAAGTTTTTGTCTACGGACTGACGGATAGACGGACAGACGTATAAGATGATTTTAGTGGTTGTCGGCTCTTTCGGTACCAAGCTTTTTCGGCCCCGTTTTTTTCAGGCTTATTCGGCCCCAATTTCAGGCTCGTTTTGTCCAAGTACCAGGCTTTTACGGCCTCGTTTTTAATTTGAATAAATCGTTGCAAATATGTTGGTCGATACCCTTTATAACTATGAGATATTGTTTATAACAGTAGTATACACAATGTATTATCTTTATTAAAGTTAATTCCATTTGAAAAATGTTGCCTTTGTCTTTTGCTTCGTGTATGTCGTCGTCAAAATAAGGCATTTAAGTACTAGAGACGGCTTTGAAAAAAACAAACTATTAAGTTATTTCTATTACATATATTAGGATAACTTTAAAGTGATAACAATAAGATACCGTCATTCATTATCGAATGGAGTCATTGTCTATCACCCGGACCTTTGCAAGGTTGTATGACCTTTATAAGGTTGTTACCCCCTTTACTTTGTTACGAGGGTGGGGATTGGGGGTACATCAAGTGTGTGGTAAATGCATTGGTTTTCAACAGAATACAAGTTTTATACTGAGTCATCAAGTTACACTCGTAACTAATATTCGAACATCTTGCAAACGTAATAACCAACCTCTCGCTACTTGTTACCGTGATCCATCCTGTTGTTACAATAACCACATTTAACATTTAAAGGTTGAATGAAAAAGAACTGTGTTAGAAATGACATCTTCTGGTGAATACGTTACTTGCTTCGTTTAGAATCTTCGAAGATTTCTGTAAAGAAACATCAATGGAAAGGCGTGTATAGAGAAGAAGGGAGTTGTTAGTTGGGTTGGTAAACGAAATGAATAAAAAAAACTTCCGTCAATCTTTTCAGATCTCTGCATATTCTACAGTGTCAACGTAACGTCTTTCAAGATGGACAAGACGGTCATTTCACTTACTCGAGTTTAAGTATTACAACACTTATCGATGATTTCACCATTTTACTAAACGTGACCTAGTTTTAAACGTGTCATATATATGATAAAGACACGCATTATGACTAAGTTTATTAGATCACAAATGACGCATTTTTAACCTGGTGTCATGGTTTTTGACCCCAAGTGACCAAGATTCGACATGAAATTGATATTGTCAATATTAACATTCTGGCCAAGGTTCATTAAGATTGAGTCATACCAGGGACCTATTTGTTTGTATAGGTCCAGCGACCTATAAAAACAAATTTTTCTAAGACAGAGCTGATGGCCTTTTTCTGACCACAGATTCGGACTTGTTCTATAAATTATCAAGATAAACATTTTGACAAAGTTTTATTCAGATTGAGTAATCAATGTGGCTTCTAGAGCCGAAACATGTGGCTTCTAGAGCCGAAACATGTTTTTTAATTGATATGGTAATTCGGTGTTTTCCCTTCTTGACCCAGATTTGAACTTGGCCTAGATATTGTCAAGATGAACATTGTGCCCAAGTTTCATTGATTCATACACGTGCTCACAAAGCTCTCCTACAATTTGACTTGTTGACTTAATTTTTGATCCCACTTGACCTAGATTCAAACTTGACCTGGATACTGTCAACATTATAACCAACTTTTATTTAGTCATATATGTGGCTCCTAGAGTGGTAACACGTTTTTCCTAAGATTTGATCTAGAGACCGAGTTCTTTCAACGAACTTTATCCAGATTCCAAGTATACCTAGATCACGGTGGCTTTACCACGTGACTTTTTAAGATCTGTGTTGGGAGAATACTATCAATACCAGGTAACATGTTTAAGGATTTTTTTTTTTTAATATTTCACCATTTTTAATGGGATAAAGAGGAGAGGCCGCTCATTCGTGAGAGTTGTCTATAGGTATCATAATTTTTTTTAAACAAATTATTATTTTTTCAGTAAAGTGCACCCGTGCGTTTGTAATATGAAGTCCCCACACTGATCGGACAGTTTTGTAACGGTTTAAACGCGCTTTTGCACTTTACTGAAAAAAAATAATTATTTGTTAAAAAAAAATCATGATAATGATAAATCATGAAATCGAGCTTTGTCTGGACATAGTCAAGATAAACACAAAGAACAGCATCATTTTTCTTTCAGAATACTGGTAAATTCCAAAGTCGCTTTTCTATAAAAATTAACAAGAATCGCATGCAAATGTACTAATAGCAGCATTTATCTAATCTACAGGCAACTCCAAATGTAAAGCCCAAAATAGAAATGAACCATAGAACACAATGTACAACAAATCATTAATATTCATTGAGAATGCTAAATGCATTAGTATCAACAAATAATCGGATTGAATTTCAAAAAGCAAAAGAGACAGTCCTTGGTAGTTGCAATCAATGTTACAAACACATACATCCATCCATAAAACTTTATAATATACAACCATTCCTATGCATAATTATGGGAAAAGTATTACGTATATAATGATTTTACATAATTTAATGATACAGAATGTTTGTTTCGTAATATAAAAAATCAAGAACTCAATCACAATTAGTTTTACTGAAATAAAAGCTTTCAAAACCTCCCCGTTATATTACTAAATAAGGAAACTGCCCACATTCAATATATCTAGGTGTATGTTAAATTTATTCGGAATACTGAATTCAAAAGGTCAGAGCACACCTAAGTCCTCATTTAATACACTGAAGTTTATGAGGTCCACCCAGTCCCAGATTACCCATTAGGAAGAACAGGCAACTGCTTATGGGCCCCGCAACTTTAAGGGGCCCCATGAGACGTTAACAAAATAATTTTCGTACTTACTTACTAAGCCTGAAACACGGTTTTCTCGGGGTACTATAGGTTTAATCATTGGCATGTAAACACCGTATTTATATATCGGATAAATGATTGAATATACAACCATATTTGACAGAACTTCATTTCAGAATTACTTTTTATAACGAAAGTCCATACATTTTAACTGTTGCAACAAAAACAACACCACTGTGTGGGCCCCAAAAGTTTCACCGCCTATGGGCCTCCACCGCCTATGGGCCTCCACCACGTATGGGCCTCCACCGTGCTTAATCCGGCGCTGTGTCCCCCAAAAGGCTCCAGCTGCATTAGGCCAAAAAGAAAATTTAATTTGTTTATATTAACATTGCCAAAACAATAAGGGTAGGTAACTCAGCCTTTTCAGTTTGTTTTTTTTACAAATCCACATTTTAATAAGAATGTGAAATGACAAGTAGAATCTTCGCAATCTCTATTTAACTTTTTTTTGTATAATTGAGTGTTTTTTTTTGGGGGGGGGGGATATTATGGAATTTAGCAAACATTATTGCAAACTTAATAGTAAACTTAGTGAATATGATCGAATTAGGCAAAAATTATCAAAAACTCAACCTGGAATACCANCGGTTCCAGCACTGAAAGAGTTAAATAAACCTGTAAGCATTAACAGTATTCTTGAACTTAAAAGAGATTGCATGTAAAAACATCAAATGTATGACCATTACATAGATACAGTATAATTTAGGTGTTAAATTGTTGCATACTTCATACTTAGTTCAGAAAAATAACAGAACAGAAAAGAGACTGGAAGAAAGACAAAGAGATGTAAGTGTTACAGAATGACATAAGTTTCTAAATGAATGCACTTTTGATTTTTTTCGATGTNTAATTTAGGTGTTTAATTGTTGCATACTTCATACTTACTTCAGAAAAATAACAGAACAGAATAGAGACTGGAAGAAGACAAAGGGATGTAAGTGTTACAGAATGACATAAGTTTCTAAATGAATGCACTTTTGATTCGTTTCGATGTATTTTGGTTACTCAAACATTAATCATATATACCAAAGTCTTACAGTCTACATGCATGATAGTTGTGGATATTTCCACTATGATTGCATAAAGATTTAGTTTTCTGTACCAATATGCTTAAAACCATTGATGCAAAGGTGGGATTTTCATGTATTCTTATTGCAGGGCTTTCTTTGCTTATTGTTTGGCTTATTTTGGGTCATATTCCCAATTGCAAAAAGATTTTTTTTACCCAAATCCATACCCAGAATTTCCAATTGATGGTGGTTTTTGCCCCCATATGTTTGGACATAGTAGGTGTTCAGTTAAGAAATAGAAATATTGAAGGGAGCTTACTAAGTCAGAAATGTGTATGTTTGAAAGATTTTATATAAACTTACTAAACAAGAGATGTGTTTGTCGGAAACACAATGCCCCTACTGCGCCGCTTTGATATTTTTTTTTAAATCTTTTTTTTTAACCTTTGACCTTGAAGGATAACCTTAACCTTTCACCACTCAAAATGTGCAGCTCCATGAGATACACATGCATGCCAAATATCAAGTTGCTATGATCAATATTGCAAAAGTTATGACCATTTTTCGAAACCTAAACGCAAGTGTGACGGAATTTCAGAAGGAGACAGACAGATCTCGACGGACGGACAGACGGACAGTGCAATCACTATATGCCACCCTACCGGGGGCATAAAAACACATCAGGTCACACATGCATAAGCATTCTGACGTAGTGGAAGACAAACCATACTTAGGGTAATTTAAAGCATATACCAAACATGATGAGGCAACCCCTAACATTTCACCAACATTTCCTGTAAATCCAAGAATATGGAACCCATGAACAAGTTCACAATTTTATCTTACATGATTGCTGTAAGGTGAATAATCTCTATAACCAAGGTTCTGGATTTTTGTGATTTAAAATGATTCCGAACTTTTATTAAAACATATAACATTAATGGTACATTAAACACAATCAAAGTATGAAACATGAATACCATGCATTTATACAAAATTATCAATATTGGGGATTATTGTTTTCATATACCTTTTACAGAGAAATATAATAATTTGAGAAAACATCGAATTAACAACATTTACCACTGAATCATGCATACTAAAACACCTAGAAATACAAGTATCTGAAAAAACACCAGTGGAACTGCTTACATGACGTAGAATAACTAATATATGCTTGTATTATATATGAGCCTTGTTTTGTGAAAAGGGGATTTAATGCATGTGCGTAAAATGTCGTCCAAGATTAGCCTGTGCAGTCCGCACAGGCTAAACAGGGACAACTAATGATGCCTAAACTGGATTTTCGTCAAGAAGAGTTGTCCTTCAAACAAAAAATACAGGAAAGCAGAAAGTGTCGTCCCTAATTAGCCTGTGCGGACTGCACAAGCTAATCTGGGATGACACTTTACGCACATGCATTAAACCCCCTTTTCACAGAGCAAGCCTCATATAGATGTTTAACATCCACTGAAATACTCAATTAAACCATATCAATATTTCGAAAAGTAATGGTTTCTAAATAAATACACTGTTCAAATTCAAACACTGAATCTAATTATTCTATTTATAAGCTTAAACATACAACAAGAAAGTTTTATTAAACAATTTATAACAATTTTTACATCAGTGCCTTTGACACAAAGCTCCGCCCGTAAAGAAAGTTTTTCTTAATGTAAAAATTCCTCTTATTTAACATTCAACCATAAATAATGAACTTGATCTTTGACCTAGATACTTAGTTCTTGTGTATGTCACTCTATCTTAGTAGCTTTGCAAAATCTGCCGATTTCTTTGAAAACTTACGCTCTTTACATGGGTCAAGACTATGTTTTGACTTTTGACCTCAAGTTCTGACCGTGCCATTGGCGCCTTAGTCGTGTGTGCTACAGTCTGTCAAATAATTCATGTTACGGGCTGGTTTCTTTTTTTTGTAATATGACCTTCAACCCTAACCTTGAAACCTGCAGGGTCCTTGTACTTGCGTGTGCCACTTTCATTCATCACTTCTGTCTAGGAATTTGAAAATTTGTCCATGCTGGACGAAGTGTAAAGGACTTATGTCCTAAATTTGGCCTTGGAACTAGGGACCGGATGCTTGTGCACGACCATTTGTCTCATCAGGCTGATCAATTTTCTGACAAAAATATCCAGCCCACCATTTGGGCATATAAAAAGGAAACAACATTAGACTAGCATTGATAAAGCAAATATAATTGCATAAAAAAAAAAAAAAAAAATATAACAAAAATAAAATATCTGTTGCGTTTTGGCTACAGCTTTTTTGACTCCATAATTTGATTAATATTCTAAATGCATAAGGATGAAAACAACCATGTTGTCATTTTAGTCAGTGAATTATAGTGCAAAAAATATAGATGTATTAAATACCTACAAAATATTTTTTGCACATAGAAGTAAAAACAACACTACATGGGTATACATTTATTTATGTGTCTACTTATTTATTCATGGTATTGTTTTTTTTGTCTTTTTTTATTCTATAGTCAGAGAACTCAAAATGTGTTCACAAGAAACTTTCAGATATTAATCTAAAAAATGATAACAAAATAACAATTCTCAACACATTTTAAGTAATACAGTTTAAAGATATAAAATGAACTTTATTTTTTTGGCAAATAACATCTCTAGATGTCATGGGTAAGGGAACTGCGCTGTTCTACATAATTTTTTTTGGTTTACCATAAATAAAAAAAGTTTGAACAATAATACTGTTTACTTTGGTTTAATCTTCTCTAGATGTCATAGAGTACTGAATCGCAATAATCTGATTGTACTACATCAACTTTTTGGGGGGTTTAAAGTTAAAATAAAATATTTCAACAAAATACTGATAACATTTTTACAAAAAGTAACATAATTAACACAAAATATTGTTATATGTACAGTTTACAAATTGTGCTAATAATATCTTATGCAGATTAGTGGTACAGAACATATTTCTGTCATAATGACACTTAATACAACACTTAATATAACAAACAATTATTACAATCACAAAATAACGGAAAGTGTACATGTGGTAAAAGAAGAGGGCCAAAGGCCCTAAGGCGCTCACCTGAGAGCCCAAGAAAAGAAAGTGATCTTAACAGAAAGAATGCACAAGCGCTCTCTCAGGCTCATAATATTCTTAAGCCATATTTACGTCAGAACACATAAATTCTTCACATTTTATCAGTTTTATGGGGTTTTGATGAAGAAAAAGTTATAGCCAAATGGAAATTTCTTGAGCCAAATTTTCTAATTTGTAGCCATTTGCTAATTTGGCCAATGGAAGAGCGGGCCCTATAAGCTTAGCTTTCATTACAGTCAGAGCTCCAGATAAGGGTCGTATTTTCGTAATTAAGAATTATTTTCAAGTCCGTTACGTATTTATTTTAAAACCTGGTCGTACCATTAAGAATTACAAAATCAAGTTACGAATATTATTTTTACATCGGTTCGTATCGATTTTTATTGAGTTTTTTTCGCGTATTAAAGTTCTTTTCGGTACTTATATAGAATGGTTATCGGGTTTGTTTAACGAAGCGCATTTTTTCCAATAAAAGCGGCGTGTAGGTCACAATATACTAAAAGATTTCCTACACAAATTCAATGTAAAAGCAATAACTTTAACAAAAAATAAAGTCAAACTTTTGCGCAAAGAGACCCCCATAACCATACCTTTTCTTAAAGAGCATTCCAAGACGCAATGATTTAAACAATAAAAAAGATAGGTCATGCGTTATGCAAGAAAGAACTCGACGCGAATCAGCGGTNCCCCCTCCCACCTCCCCTGTACAAGCCAGGTTTTTTTAACGGACCAAAACTATTTACTTTTTACAACCTCTTACAAGTCATGCCATTGAGTTGTATTGTATAGAAAACTGTACATGTGTTACATATGTGCATCTTTTCATCTCTAATTGTTGTTGCCTTTACCACTTGTTAGAAATACTATATATACTGTACCGTTACTTAAATGAAATTGTCTTCCTATGCATTTCTCATCTGTAAGTGCAATTAATACATACTTTTATTGTGTATACATACTGAAAACGTCTTCTTACTTTTTCTTTTGCAACTGTCATAATTGGATTTTGTAATTCTCATTTGTTTTTGTATTTTTCATAATTGTTTTTTTTTCCATCTCACTTAAAATTTACTGTTATTATTTACATAACTTTATATATGTAGCTTATCCACCCTTTTTCATCTCTGATTGCATTTTATTATTGTACTATATGTCATACTTTATATGTACATGGATGCAGTTTTGCAATAAAGCACGTTTTTATGACGATTTGGCAAAAAAAGACTGCCTGAGTGTTCACAAGGTTTCACTGTAGAAATAAAAGGAAAACTGCTCGGCCCTCTAGAATCCATGTTTTTCAATGAACGGGAACCATTTTTTAACTCAGCTGAAATATAATAAGAATTAATGTTCTGAGCAATTTTCATCATGATCTGGCAAAAAATGTGACTTCTAGTGTTACCAAGCTTTTTCTTTAATTTGACCTAGTGACCAAGTTTTTCACCTCACATGACCCAGTTTCTAACTGGGCCAATATTTTATGGCAGCAAATGTTCTGACCAAATTTCATGAAGAGTTGACAACATATGGCCTCTATAGAGTGTTCACAAGGAAAATGTCGACAACGTAAACCGCACAACTGACATTAGGTGATCACAAAAGCTCACCATGAGCACAACATACTCAGGTGAGCTAATAAAACAGTAAGTTAGCATGTTTTTCATTAATCCTTTGCATGCTGGGAAATTTGTCGTCTGCTAAAATGTTGTCTGCTTAATTTCTAAAATTAGCATTTTCTTTGATTTTTTTTTTCAAAAAATACTATCAGAATAGCAAACAGTTTGGATCCTGATGAGACGCCACGTTTTGTGGCGTCTCATCTGGATCCAAACTGTTTGCAAAGGCCTTCAAAATCCGGTTCCAGCGCTCAAAGGGTTAATAATTACAAAATTAAAAATAACTGCTTTATAACTGGTGGGACATTATGAACAAATAGAAAAAATGCTATACAACATGTACGAGGTGGGGTGGTAGACACCCTTTATAATACAGTGGATTAATTATAGTATTATTTGGTGGGTAGACGTTTTCTTACATAGTGGGCTCAATTTAAATTTACCCCCCGGGTAAATACTTGAATTTTAGAGTAAGACCCCCCCCTTTATTATGTAGTGGGTAAATTCTTGTAATTTATAGTGAGAAGACCCCATTTATTATTCAGTGAGTAAATTAGTGTATTATGTGGTGGAAAGACATTTTTTATGAGGTATTTTGCAAATAATTGTAAAAAGTGAAGGGTTGAAACCTTTTTATGCAGTGAGTTTTCAATTGTATTATATCTGTTGACATATTTCATGTCGCGAGTTTACGAATCTAGTATATGGTGGGTTGACAACTTATGTGAAAAGTTCAGAGTGTAATTATGTGGTGGGTATATACGCTGAGTATCGTATCGTATATCTTGTAAGTAAATGAGTAAATATTAGATGTGCAGTTGCAATATTAGATGCAATTATTTATTCCCTTCANTTGGCAAATAAATCAGGGATTATGAATACATGTATTTTTTGTTATAGTTAACAAATAATGAGAGACTCATGTAATATTGGGTGAAGTATGACACAATCAGACTGTTTTCAATAAAATACAAAATTAATTAATATATCTGATGATAAGTACGATTAACCCTTTGCATGCTGGGAAATTTGTCGTCTGCTTAAATGTCGTCTGCTGAATTTCTAAAANAATACTGTTAAACATCAAAGCCATAAATTACCAACTGACATTAAATAAACCTGTAGCCAAAACAATATTATGCATGCAAATATAAGCATTACACGACAACAAATTGCAAGTAGGTACCTGAGAAACAAATAATAGCGGCAACATGTTTTTTGGATGATAATGTACTAGAAAGTACAATAATATGATAGTATTTAAATACAAGAACAAGACATAAAAAATTATACCAATTAATTTATACAGAATGCTCTTAAAGATACAGGGCAATACAAGATTTTGACAGAAGCCGGTACAGGTAAAATCACATATCAAATTAAGACCGTTCATTATCTTCATATTGCCATTTAAGTGTGCAAAAGTGTGTTTTTTTCTTCATACATGTTTTTAAAAGTAGGTATACATGTTGTTATATGTTNAGCCGGTACAGGTAAAAACACATATCAAATTAAGACCGTTCATTATCTTCATATTGCCATTTAAGTGTGCAAAAGTGTTTTTTTTTTCTTTCTTCATACATGTTTTTAAAAGTAGGTATACATGTTGTTATATGTTTGTTAATTTGTCACACATTATGATACAATAATTGTCATGTTTTGGAAGCAAGGTGAGATATACGTTTAACTCCAGACAAATAATCTTATTGCCTTTCAAGCAATTCCTAGTATATTGCACAATTAAAAGTAAGTTGTTGTTCTTGAAACGCAGATTTCTGTTTTCTAAGTGCAAAAGTAACAGCATGAACATATTTAAAAACTGCATTTCAATGTTGTAACACTATTTTTGGCACAGGCGGTAAAATTATGCTGTTTAAACCACGTTGTTTTGAATTTTTAAGGTTTATAATACGGCCAACAAGAATTAATAACTAGTTCATTATCGTGAATTATTGGCAAGAAATTATGTGAAATTTTTCACACAATTTGATAAGAACTTATTGAGTGGTGTCTTCTATTTACTCATACAACAATGTAGAATTCTTACAGTGTACTCATAAGAGTGATGTCAAAATATCAATCATTCTAGTAAAATGCTGCTAGCATATGAGTTATTTTAAGTTATTAGTCACAAAAGTGAAAAAAGGTGTTACTCATACGAGTGATGTAGAGTTATTACTTAAACAAGAGATGTTGAGCAGTAATAACTTATTCAAGTGGTGACAAGATTAGTTATGGAATGAAAGAAAAAAATAATAGATGTTTTATATCATTCAGAAAAGAAACCACCAACATTTCACAAGACCGTGTCAAAATTTCACACAAATCTGACATGCAATGTTAACAAAAATTTGGAGCACCATATCAAATCAGTAATGATCGCCGTGGCGTAGTGGATATGGTGTCCGCCTAGCGATCGGGAGATCATGGGTTGGAACCCCACTGGGAGCGTTCCTTTCATCTCCCCCAAAGACACCAAGTACTGGTTCTTGTCCCAGGAAACAAACTCGAGAGCGTTTATATAAGCCTACGGCTTTCGATGCAATCGAGCTAAAATAAATAGGTTTAAACTAAATCAGTAATGGCAATTAGCAAAGATCATGAAAGCCTTTTAAAGATTAAAATAACTAGCTCAATGCCTGTCAGCAATAATAATTCATGCCAATTTTCAATAACGCTTCTAATTATTTAACAAGCCACACATGTTTGACCTTAAGTCTTTATTGTGACCTTGACCTTTGCCACAGTGGTGACCCCTTCACACTTAAAAAAATTGCATGATGAATGATGAAGAAACATTCGTCCAGAAGAACTAATAATTCCTAGTATTGGACCATTGACCTGTATGTAAGTTTGTATACGACCTTTGACTTTGAAATGAGACTTGGTCCTTTGAGGTAGGGAGATGATTGTAACAAATGAAAAANAGACAGGGCCCCAGGGTGTGGCCTAACTTACTTACATTTGTACGGGTACTTACTTTTTAACATACAAATTTATTTGAATCAAAGCTAAAATATAAACTTATTATTTTTTTTATTATTATTTTTGCTGTGTGGGTGGAGGGAAGGGGAGAGGACAAAAGTTTTCAATGAAACGCCTGCTGCCAGAAATGGTGACCATCAAAACAAAATTATCATAGATGAACAGGGTGTGTCAAAGCAACCCTGCCTTACTTACTTTTTTGCCATTTGTACTTACTTTCAAAACATATCAAAATTTAATTGAAGCTAACATATCAACTATGTATTGTTTAATGAATTATTATTTTTTATTTGTGCTGTGGGAGGGGGGGGGGCGGTGGCAAAACATCCCACGGAAACACAACCTGTCAGTCATGGTAACCATCNCTTAAGCCTTTATTGTGACCTTGACCTTTGCCACAGGGGTGACCCCTTCACACTTAAAAAAATTGCATGATGAATGATGAAGATACATTCGTCCAGAAGAACTTATAATTCCTAGTATCGGACCATTGACCTGTATGTAAGTTTGTATACGGCCTTTGTCCTTGAAATGAGACTTGGTCCTTTGAGGTAGGGAGATGATTGTAACAAATGAAAAATTGCATGATAAAGGATGAAGTTACAAATGANTTGACCTGTATGTAAGTTTGTATACGGCCTTTGACCTTGAAATGAGACTTGGTCCTTTGAGGTAGGGAGATGATAGTAACAATTGAAAAATTGCATGATAAAGGATGAAGTTACAAATGAACAAGAATTTTACTTGCGAAACATTATTTTTTTTTATCTTGAAGGGAGACCTTGACCTTTAAGGTAGAGAGACTAAAATTACATATGACAGATTGTCTTCTCGTGGTGGACGTTTGCGGCAGGTAATTNATAAATGTTGTTGTTGTTGTTGAGTAGCAAATTGAACGATGTGGGGGTCGGACTTTATAACATAGATTTAAGGAGTTGACATCTATTTCATGATTTTTACATAACGAGGCAAATTTGGTTAGAGAACATTTCAAGCCAGGGGAAGCTGTTAGTCTATTTATATGTGAAATAAAGCAATTGATATTTTCATGTGTTAAAGGGACCTGTTCACGTTTTGGTAAATTGACAAAACTGAAAAAAATGTTTCAGATTTGCAAATTTTCGTTGTCGTTATGATATTTGCAAGGAAATGGTAATACTGAATATTACCATGCTCTAAAATATCTGTTATATGCATCTTTTGACGATTTAAAAACCTGAAAATTATAAAGCGCTACAAACGCGAAACGATTGAAAAATTTAGAGAGTTCTGTTGTTATCGTTATATTTTGTGACATGACCAGGATTTTTCCAAGGGTCAGTGGTTCGAGCCCAGGTGTGGATTACTTGTTTTATTCTTCTTGTTTTGTACTTGAAATATATAGTCTCGATGTTTACATTTATCAATTTAAAGCATTTGATGACAAATTTCAAAACATGCCAAAATCTGAAATCAGGTCTCTTTAAGTCAACAAATCATTAATGCATTGAACTATTGTCTTTTTATGTGTTACATGGGCATCAGTAAGTGAATTGTCAAGAAGAAGCATCACATTGCAAATAACGAATTTATGAATTGGCTAGACACTTTCATATTATTTAAAGAGTTGCACATTGAAGTACATTATTACGTTATGCAAAGACATTTGATTTAAAGTTTAATGGACATTTTAATATTTATAAATGACCTGAAAAAATGTCCAGTCATTGTGTGAACAGATAACCATCATGTGCTCAGGCAATGACGTCTTTATAACAATATCTGTGGACAATTTGATTATACATGTATAATTTGATTTTTGAATGAACAACTTCAATAAATGATAAGCAGACTTAAAACAAAGTGATGAACAAAAAAAGCTTTACTAAATCTTGCGGAGACAGATTCATTATGGTTAGTAGACAAACTGTTATGTACTTACTATAGTCAACTTCTAATTAGCTGTCAGTAAGATAATTCTTTAGCCCTGAACCTGTATCATTCCCATTTGTCTTATTAATCTTATCTATCACAACATTTTCATCCACAATTTCAGCATTTACATGCTCATCAACATCACTCCCAGCATTCCCTGTGTCTGGACGACTCTTTATTATTTTTGGCACAGCATCTTCAGGGTTGCTCCCCTTAGAAGACTCTCCCAAATTACCCCCCTTAGAAGACTCTTTATTCAATCCTTCTGAAGGGAGAAGACTAGGAGTTATTTTCTCTTTGGCCGGGTCTTCCATTTCCAGAGATTTTCTACTCTTGGGTATGGTACTTGTGGGACCTTTGGTATCACAGTCAAGCTTCAGAATGGTATCGTGGCCGTATGCTTTCAGATGGTACACCATGTACTCCAGAACATACATCATGTTAGGATTCACGTAGTGGAAACTGATCGCGTAATCACTGCAACAATCTGGCCCCTGGCAGAACAAAAAAACAAACAGTTAATTAATTAAGAAACAAGACTATTGCCGAGCAATATAATTATGTCCCCACCATTGTCAAGAATGTTTTTTTTTTAAGTATTTGTTCTTGACTTGGACACAAAATGAAATGACGTGCAGAATCTCCATATTGCCATTTGTCCATGTTTCAAGTTTCATGAAAAAATATGAAGAACTTTTAAAGTTATCGCAGGATCCAGAAAAGTGTGACAGACTGACTGACAGAGCGCAAACCATATGTCCCCTCCGGTGAAACGGGTAGGGTACAATAATGAATTGTGGCACAAGTTATCCTGAGACTGATCCTGCTAGGCAGGGTTTTATTGATTACAGACAGAGAGTTTATGCAGACTTATATACAAATACATAGTCTTCATACTCAAATATATACACATTATTTGCTGTCAAGTTAATAGGTGTAATCCAGCCCCTAGCAAAACAAGAACACTGGTAAAATTTTATATAAGTATGTTCAAGTTAGCTTCTTTGAAATGTTTTGTTTCTGTAATATATGTTGTATATGAATCTTTTGATTACAACTATGTTTATATTCACCCTTCAAGTACTTGTTCATTAGCGGCTATATATATAACATTCATGAATGTAATACTATATTACTGAGAATAAAAAATAAATAAAATAAATAAACAAGAGATGTGTTTGTCAGAATCATAATGCCCCCTACTGCGCCGCTTTGATTATTTTTTTTTGACTTTTGACCTTGAAGGATAACCTTGACCTTTCATCACTCAAAATGTGCAGCTCCATGAGATACACATGCATGCAAAATATCAAATTGCTATAATCAATATTGCAAAAAATGTCCACATTTTTTGAAACCTAAATGCAAAACCTAAACACAAGCGACAGAATTTCAGAAGGACAGACGGACAGTGCGATCACTATAAGCCCACCTTCGGGGGCATAACAATAATAATAAAAACATTGGTTAATTAATAATGATTGGGACTCTCCTGAAACCTCTTAGGCAGCGTTTTATTTGTATAACCAGTACCATATGTCATTGACCTACACAAGTCACCGGAAAAACTCTAAACAAAACAAACACGTCATTTAGGAAGAACACATCTCAAACAAGAGGGCCAAAGGGTCTGGGTCGCACACCTGAGACCCAAAAGAAAACAAGTGATGTGTTTGAGAAACACTATGTCACCTTTTGAGTGATTTTGACCCATATATTTGACCTTTGACCTTGAAGGACAACCTTGACCTTAACCTTTCACCACTCAAAATGTGCAGCTCCATGAGATACACATGCATGACAAATATCAAGTTGCTATGATCAATATTGCAAGGTAATGACCATTTTTCTAAAACTAAATGCAAGTGTGACAGAATTTCAGAAGGACAGACAGACAGACACACGGACAGACGGACAGTGCGATCACTATATGCCACCCTACCGGGGGCAAAAAAAACAAACACATCATTTAAGAAGAACACATCTAAAACAAGAGGGCCCAAGGGTCTGGGTTGCATACCTGAGACCCAAAAGAACAAAACTGTGTTGATCAGCTTTTGAGATGTTACGAGAACCATTTTGGAAAATCGGCCAAAGATATCATTTCAAAAAATTATTCCAAGCAAGTTTCATGACGATTGGGAAAAAAAATATAGCCTCTAGAGAGTTTGCAAGCTTTTAGGTTAATTATACCCAATGGCCGTGTTTTTTAGATTATGTGACCCAGTTCCAAACTCAGCTCAAATACTATAGTGAAAAATATTCTTGGCCTCCAGATTGTTCACAACCTTTTTCTTTAATTTTGATTCCATCTGACCCACTTTGGAACTGGGCGGTGGTTTTATTAGAAAAACTATTTTCATCAACTTTCATGAAGATTGGATAATAAATATGGCCTCTAGAGTGCTCACAGGCTTTTTTTTTAATTTGACAAAGTGACCTAATGTTTTACCCCACTTGATCCAGTTTTAAACTCAGCTGAGATATCATTTGGACAAATGTTCTTAACAAGTTTCAAAATAGATAAGGCAATAAATGTGGCAACTACAGTGTTGACATTTTTTTTTTTAAATTGATGTAGTGACTTACTTTTGTTCCCTTGTGAAGCAGTTTCAAACTAGCTGGAGATATAGCTAGGACAAATGTTCTGACCAAGTTTCATAATAGATTAGGCAATAAATGTGGCCACCAGTGTTTACAAGCTTTTTATAAATTTGACCTAGTCATTTACTTTTGTTCCCTTGTGAAGCAGTTTCAAACTAGCCTGAGATATAGCTAGGACAAATGTACTGACCAATTTTCAAAATAGATTAGGCAATAAATGTGGCCACCACAGTGGTCATAGGCTGTTTTTTTAATTGACCTAGTGACTAACTTTTGTTCCCTTGTGACCCAATTTCAAACTATTCAGAGGCATAACTAGAACAAATGTTCTGACCAAGTTTCAAAATAGATTACCTAGGCAATAAATGTAGCCATCACAGTGTTTACAGGCTTTTTATAAATTTGACCTAGTAATTAACTTTTGATCCTTTGCGACCCAGTTTCAAACTAGCCCGAGATTCCTAGAACAAATGTTCTGACCAAGTTTCATTAAGATTGGGCATTTAATGTGGTCTCAACATGCTTTTTCTTTAATTTGACTAAGTGACCTAGATTTTGACCACGTGTGACCCAATTTCGAACTTGTGTAAGATATCATAAGAACAAATGTTCTGACCAGGTTTCATGAAGATTGGGCAATACATGTGGTCTCTAGGGTCTTCACAAGGGTCATAGTGACGACACACAATTGATAACTTTCAATGGAAACAGCTAATAACTAATAATCAAACATTTATCTTTTAGTCCCCACATGCTCACCTGTTTCACCAGATGTTTACTGTACGCCCAATAACAAATGGGTATTTATTGTATGACCAATAACACAGGATATTTACTGTATGCCCAATAACACAGGGTATTTATTGTATGCCCAATAACACAGGGTATTTATTGTATGACCAATAACACAGGGTATTTATTGTATGACCAATTACACAGTTTATTTATTGTATGACCAATAACACAGGGTATTTATTGTATGACCAATAACACAGGGTATTTATTGTATGACCAATAACACAGGGTATTTTTTGTATGACCAATAACACAGGGTATTTATTGTATGACCAATACCACAGGGTATTTATTGTATGACCAATAACACAGGGTATTTATTGTATGACCAATAAATCAGGGTATTTATTGTATGACCAATACCACATTTCATTTAGAAGCTACACATCTCAATACATTGTAAGTTAGATTAAAAAACAAACCTGTTTGGCAGGGGTATTTATTGTATGACCAATACCACATGTCATTTAGAGGCTATACAGCTCAATTCATTGAAAATTGAGCCATGTTCAGGGAAATCTGTGCTCAATGCAAGTGTCATGCCAGATTAGCCTGTGCAGTTCGCAGGGACATCACTTTCCGCCTAAATTGGATTTTGGTATACAAGAGACTTCTTTCGAAAGAAAAATTCCATAAAACCGGAAAGTGATATCCATGATTAGTGTTTGGGAACTGTACAGGCTAATCTGGGACAACACATTTAACGCACATGTTTTCCCAGAACAAAGTTCAATTAAATTTCAACCACAAACCTGTTTGGCGGGGTATTTATTGTACGACCAATACCACATGTCCTTGGGCAGAATATCTGGGATCAGGTGATGCTCGGGGACGAACGGGTGAAATCTCTCACGCTGAAGTTCGTCCCTGGAATCCTCGGGCACCACACCCACTTCCTGAAGATTGTTATTTGTGTCGTGTTCTGAGAAAACTGGGCAAAATGCATGTGCGTAAAGTGTCATCCCAGATTAGCCTGTGCAGTTCGCACAGGCTAATCAGGGACGACACTTTCCGCCTCAACTGGATTTTTGCTAAGAAGAGACATCATTTAATTGAAAAATTCCATAAAAGTGGAAATTGTCGTCCCTGATTAGCCTGTGCGGACTGCACAGGCAAATCTGGGTGACAATTTAAGCACAAGCATAATGCCCAGTTTTCTCAAAACACGACACATTTACAGAGATGTCAATATGTTTTTATGTCCACCAGTATATACTGGGGGACATATTGTTTTTGCCCTGTCTGTCTGTTGGTTTGTTTGTTTGTTTGTTTGTTTGCGCCAACTTTAACATTGGCCATAACTTTTTCAATATTGAAGATAGCAACTTGATATTTGGCATGCATGTGTATCTCATGGAGCTGCACATTTTGAGTGGTGAAAGGTCAAGGTCAAGGTCATCCTTCAAGGTCAAAGGTCAAATTTATGGGTCAAAATCGCTCAAAAGTGGACATAGTGTTTCACAAACACATCTTGTTTTT